>CM004655.1:494467-505920 GCA_000410695.2 Leishmania arabica | reverse complement strand
GCGCCAAGCCACGGCAGACGTGCGAGGAGGGAAGGGGGAGGGGGCAATAAAACGATGGACGAGGGGCACACATCCAAGAACAGCACTTCACACACACACATAGCACCTCAATACGTCCTCTGCCTCGCCAGCATCGGTGAGAAGAGGCGAGGGGAGGAGAGGGTCTGTGTAGAGGCTCGACCTTGCCACCCGTAGCATGCGTACAGCCGCATCATCCGACATGACGGGTGTGTGCGATCGCGCCGTTTGCCCCGTGCCTTATTTCCTCGAGGTGTTGTGTAGGGGTTGCGTGTGTACCTCTGCTGCGCACGCACCGGACTGCGCGGCCACCCATCCCTCCGGCTTTCCCGTCTCACATGATGGAGATGCGAGAAGCGGCTCGGTGGGGTGGGACCGATTCCAGCACGCCAGCCATGAAATGGAAAGACCAGCCGAGCGGGGAGTTCCAATGACAGCGTGACAGCAGAGCAGCAACAGCAAGGGGGCAGGGCGCATCGCGGGGTGTGTTCGATGCACGAACATCAGCGCCGGCGCCCGATGCCGGGGCGCCCCCTCGACTCTGGCTGCCTGGAGCAAAAAACTGTACAACAGCACGAAAGGGGCGCCAGCAAACCCCCGTAAAGAGAGCGAGAAGGAAAGAAAACACTTTTGAGTCCGCCACAGAGCCTCACCGGCTTGCTGTGGAAAGCGGATGAAGGGGAAAATGTGCGTGTGTGCGTGTGCGGAAGCAGGTGGAGGTCGCAGGGCAAAGGGCAGTTTGCCGGACGCGTGCGCTCTTTACCGATGACAAGCCTTCGCCACAATACACAGATGCACAAGAACAGACCCCTGTATGGTATGACGCTCGGAGAGCAGCCGAAGCGAGTAAACGCGTTGAGTGCATACACGAACACACACACGCACACATTCGGCACCATAGCGAGACAGGTGCTCTAACTAGCTCACTCGCTGGCGCGAGTGCTTTTGCACGAGGTTGAGGGAAGTGCGGAGATGCTGGGGGGAAGGTCCGCTGGCGCGTGCCTTCCAGGTCGTCGATCATGCTGTGGCCCCCCAGTACCACACGTGCTGAATCCGCTTCCCACCCCAGCCTTGGTGACGCCTCCATGCTGCACAGACGAGTCAACGAAGTCGCGGGAGAAGGACTGCTGGTGGTCGCTTAGGCATCGGCGGAGGTGCAGAAAGTCTCAACTCTTGTTCTCCGTATCGGTGGTGTACAAGCAAGCCTTCGTCGGTTCTCGCGAGCTGCCGCTGTTCTTCAGCAATCGGCTGCAACGCGACACGTCGAGGGAGTAGCCGCACGGCGACGGTGCCACGCTTCCGTTGTGCGTGATGGCGGGGAGGAACGCAGTTTTGGTTTTGTTATCCCCGCTGCCGTCGCCGGTGCCGCCGCTACCGGGGGTGCACGTGTGCTGCGGCATCGCCTGCTCGCTGCTGAAGCTTTGCCGAGAGTCGTCCCTGGGGAGCCCGTGGCCCACAATGTGCGCGTGGGCCCTGCGCTTCGAGTTAGGGCCCTGCTGCCTTCCCGGATGGCTGTGCGACCGCGGCAAGGAAGCGCTCTGCGCTGATCCGTCGCGCGTACGAATGCTGCTGCTGTACTGCGGCGTGCTCGCCTGAGAACTCTCTTGTGAGCGGCGCGATGTCGCGCTCGTGGCGCCGCTGGTCGAGTAGCGTCTGTGGCGCCGCGCCGAGACCCGCTTGTCCCGCTTTCCTTTGCGCTCCCTGCTGGTGTGGCTGCTGGTACTACTTTCCGGTTGGCCGGAGCTATACGGTGGCCCGGCGTAGCCTGGCGTGAGCGCCGCAGTCAGGTTAGGCGAGCATATTGGGGACACCATTTGCCGCTGCGGTGACAAGGTGAAAGGGCGCTCAATAGGCGGGGCCGTGGGGGTCAGCATGGAGCTCAGCGTCACCGGCGTCGACATTGACGGCGCGTGCATCACGTTCAGAAACTTTGCGAACCAGCTGTGCTGCAGCAGGTCCACCGCCGTGGGCCTCTGTACCGGGTTTGCGCGCAGGCATCGCGATATGAAGTCCAGCACCTCGTTGGACCACGTGTTGTCAGCTGGAATATACTTGTCGAGCGGCACCGTGGCCGAGCCGCCAATCGCCATCATCACCGTGAACTGATTCGGCAGGTCAGAAAGCGGCGGCTTGCCCGTCATCATCTCTATCAAGCAGCAGCCAACGGACCAGATATCCGCCGCCGTCCCAACCGCGGCACCGTTCGGCTGCAGTACTTCCGGTGCCATAAAGTACGCCGTTCCAACGATACTTGTCGTCATCGTTGCCGACGAGCAGATGCTCTTAGCGGTGCCCAGGTCCGCAATTTTGAGCTGACTCGACGTCTCCAAAAGCAAGTTGTCACCTTTCAAATCCCGGTGGATGATGCCGCGGCGGTGCATGTAGACGAGTCCCTGCAGCAGCTGAAAACACAGCGCGGCTGCCTGCGGCTCCTCGAAGCTGCCATACGACTTGAGCGCGGCCGTGACGCTGCCGCCCGAGACGTAGTCCATGTATATGCGCAGCGTGCCGTCGACAACCTCGTCGTTCAGGTAGCGGACAATGTTGGGGTGGTTCAGCTGCTTGAGAAGCGTCAGCTCACGTTTGATAGCCGCCACCTCCTTCGCCAATGCACTCTCTCCCTTGACTGAATTCGACGCCGGCAGCACCGGAGACGACGACACACCCGCAGGCGACGCCGCCGTAGCCGCTACCTTTTCGGACTGCCGCAGCTGCTGCTCTACTACGCCAGGCAGCCGAATCTCTTTCATTGCTATAATTCTGTTGTTGCTGCGCTGCATCCCCCGGTACACAGCGCCGTAGCTGCCTTTCCCAATGAGCTCGCCCTTCACAAAGTTTGCCGCCGTCGGCCGCGACGCGTCGGCTGACAAGGAGACAGCAGCGAGTGCACTGCTCTCGTCGCATAAGCTTGCCCGTCGCTCGGCAGAGTACAGCGGCGTTCGCGACTGGTCCAGGGCGACGACGCTCAGATGGCCGCTGCCGCCGCTGCAACCCAAGTGCTGTTGGCCGTCCGGCACCGCCGGGCTCTGCAGAGTCGCAGGTGGCAACGCCATATCTGGAATCCACCCATCCTCGAGGAACAGGTGGCTCGCCAGGCGTGGCGCCCGGGAGTGCCCTCCATTGCCATCTTGCGAGAGGCTGCTAGGCGTGAAAGCACATGCGCCGTTGTGAGTGGCGCTAAGCCCAGCGGGGCCGCCCGTACTCGCATTTCCGTTCCCCATCATTAGCTGCGTGCCTGACGTCAAGATCGGTGCAGCGAAGGTCGAGCGACCGTGTGGACTCACCATCGTCGTGGACAGCGAGTGCGGTGTCGTGCAGTTCGAGGATCCCCCGCCGACTACCAGTGCATTAGGGAGAGCATATGTTTCCAGAGTGCGACTCGCCGTCCCAGCGACGCCGGTGGAAGGAGAAGCGCTGCCAGCTCCGCCGGCGCCGCCTGTCGTGCCCAGCAGGCTCTCGTGCACGGTGCACCCGACGGGTGAAGTGACGCACTCGCGCTGCACTTTATCGCCCGTGACTGCATTCGTCGGCAACTTTGTCAGCGTGTGCTGCGCCGGCACACTGTCGTCGCGTGTGCCGCCGCTGCTGAGTGCGGCGGGAACGGATGTACGTGGAAACGTCTGTGAGGAGGATGAAGGGGTCGACAACGCTCCCTGGAGCACCGGTATACCTCGCTTCGGAGGCGGAACACCTTTTCCGGTGTTGGACTGTGGCCCCGTCAGAAAAGCATTCCGCTCCCCAGAAGACGGTGGTTGCGAGTCAAAGGCGCCGTCGGTTGCCAGAGATCCTCCCTCTCGCTGCAGCGGCGCTTGAGGCGGCGAGCTACACAATAGGCTGCTACGCCGGCGCGTGTGACGTGACGGAGCCGCGGGAGTGATGTCAGGTGTTGCTGGCACCCTCGCCTGCTCGCGCGCCGGTTGTAGCAGCGATCCAGCACCGCTGCTCCCCCGGCCAGCCCAGTTACTTGGTGAGAGACCGACATCCGTGGAGAGCGGCTGCAGACGTGAAGGGGAGGAGGCAAGCAGCTCCGTCAGCGGGGACACCATACC
Source organism: Leishmania arabica (assembly GCA_000410695.2). Classification (NCBI taxonomy): domain Eukaryota; phylum Euglenozoa; class Kinetoplastea; order Trypanosomatida; family Trypanosomatidae; genus Leishmania; species Leishmania arabica. Next base: position 501,853 of record CM004655.1, on the reverse strand, counting down.
AGAGCGACTACCGTGCAAGCCGTCATTGCCCAGCCGCATCGTGAGGCCATGTGCGGTGTGCGGGGACGCGATCACGCGCTTCGCACCCACCGACGGCGACGAAGACGGACTTGAGGACGAATAAGGTGCCGACATAGTGGGCGAAACGTGTGTGTCACAAGCGATGAATGAAAGGAGGCGGCAACGACGCGCGAGGGGAAGAGCCAGCGCCGAGTGAGCCAGGAACGCAGCACTAGCAACACCAGCACGCACGAGAGGGGTACACAAAAACAAAACGAGGCACGCACCGACAGATGACCGCGAGCTTGCCGTGCCGCGCAACAGAGCAAAAGCCGAAATCAGAGAAATAAGCAAACAAGGAAAATAACAAAGGGAAGAAGAGCAGGTTGACGTGTACACACACACGTATATATATACACACACGTACAACGGAATATCGAAAATTTGCCAAAATGTGCCAAAATGTGCATGCAAAAACAAAAACGTGCGACGCTGTGATGGGAGCTGACCCCAAACACGACACGCACAAACACACACACACAACAACGTGAGCGTGCACGTTCGACGATGTGCACTCGACTGACGATGTCAGCCGCAGCCTCTTAGCGAGCGAATCAACACAACGTTAACACGCTAACACCACGAAACGGAGGACTGCGTGAATGATGAGACGCACGCCCCACCCTGCCCGTGAAGTCAAGCGTATGCGTCTGCGTCGGCGAGTGCCCACGTATGTATGTATCGAGAAAGAAGAACGAAATGGGGAGGGGGAAGCTCTGATCGCTCCCGGAAACAAGCTTCTGTTATACTGTTGATGCAGCGGCGATGGTGGTGGTGGTCGTCGTCGTCGTCGTCGGCGCGCGCACGCCGTTTGACAATTGTTTTGTTTTGTGTTGTTTTGTGTTGTCGCCGTGGCGAACCATATGACGAGGCGAAGACACACACAAGAGAGAGAGAGGGAGGGAGAGGGCGGGGAGACCAAGTGAGAGAGGATGCCGAGCATACGCCTGAATGGGGGGAGGGAGAGGGAGAGGGGAAGGAGGGGAGGGGCGGCTCTGAGGGACGGAGAGGCATGTCTGGCCACGCGGGCTCTCGCGGCAGACGCCGTTGGCGCTTTGCGTTGGGTCAGGAGAAGAGGACCGCGAACAGCCAAACGCTGCGCCCCCGCTTTCAGGCGAGCAATGGTGGGCGCAGCGAGACGATACATCCCAACCTCCACTGTCCGCCGCTCATGTGCCTCGCCCAGCAATACGAGCAGAATCGCGTAGCCTCTGGAAGTTGCACCGTGTGGAATTTCGCTAGTGCTTGGCCATCTCGTGTTGCAAGAGACAAGCACGGAAAACAGAAAGTCAGAGCGGATCGAGAATCCGCTACTGCAGTGCGTGCGTGCGCATGTGCGCATATCTGTACGGTCAAGATTCAAGACACGGCAGGCACACGTACCTTCGCTAGAAGGCGCGTGCACACGCACGCACGCAAGCAGGCACCAAGGACGCACAGAACAGCACGCACGAGAGCTGAAGGGATTTGTAAAACAGCGAGGAGTTAGGGAAGCGTGTGTAGCAGATAGCAGCAGGGTAAAAACTTAATGAGGAGAAGGGAGAACAGATGACAGCGGTAACGGCGACGCACTACACTATCGAACGTGCGGATGGGAGCAACACTGACCTACAGAAACCGCCTCACAGCCCACAAGCACGCCAGCGCGTCGCGGCAAGTGTGAGTCGGCGAGGAGAAAACGTTCATAAGAACATGTCAGCGAAGAGGTCCTCACCGAGGTCCGCGGCAGCTGCCGCCAGAAGCGGCGCACGGCGCCGTGGTAGCCGCACCGCCCTTGACGTGTTGGACAGCCGCTTCCCGCCGCGCACGCCCGGTAGCGCCGCGAAGTTCCCCGTGAAATGGGACGGAACAGAAGGAGGGTGGGCAGTTGCGCGGTCGCCATTGCCGCCAATGGCGGTGCTGCGCGGTGTGCAGGCAGTCAGCGCAGAAGCCAAAGCGCTGCCCGAAACGTGCTGGGCGGTTGCCAAGGCGGCCTCGCCACATCCCTGTCGAGGCACAGGCCTGGGAAGAGGGTGCGCGACGGCCACAGGTGGAACAGCAGCTGCGTGTCTACCGGGCGGGCATCGTGGGGAGGGCGATGGAGAATACAGTCGGACGTCGGAGATGTCGCTCCTGGAGTCGGCATCGGCGGCAGCAGTCTTTCGGTTCCTCATCAAGGAGAAGCTCGAGTCCGAGGACTCTTCCCCCACTGCGGAAGTGAATGGCGAAATGGCCGATGCGTGCGCTGCTGCCGTTGTTGGAGTGTGCTGCACAGCACCAGCGGCAGCTTCGACTCGTGCATCAGCCTTTCGCTTCGTATCAGACACAGGGTTCAGAGACTCTGGCACCGCTGGCGGCGCTCGTACCGGTTTCTTCGCCATTGCGGCAGGCTTCACGGAAGTAAGCCGATAAGACGGGCGCAGGGTAGACGAGGCAGTGGATGGGGGCAGTGGCGTTGCGTGGATATCGACCATCACGTGTGCAGCGCCGCTTCTGTGTTGCTGTGACGTCAACTCTGCCACTGCAGTCCCCTCATACGCGGGCGTGGTCATGCGGTAGCCGACGCTGCTGTGCTGTGACGATGCCAGATTCAACGCGTCCACCGCCTCCAGCGCAGCCCATTGTCGACGCGACGCGGCCGCTGCGGAGACGTGTGACTTCCCCTCCGCACGCACTCGCTTGCGTCGCGGAGGACGCGCACTTAGCACTTGCTCCACTGTCTCTCTCCCACCCGCCGCCGACGCACGTCGCGCCCTTTTGGCAACTGACGCGGCAGCCGCAGCGGCCGAGGCCTCAGCCCTTGCACGGCAGGCGTCGCGCACCAACTGCGCGTACAGCAGTCTCCACTCATCCCTCTCGAGATCGAGCGTGGCGTTGCGGCCGTGCGCTTCCTTCAATAACAGCGCATCTCGTGCTGCACGGTTCGCCGCCGCTGCTCGTGAGGCACGCAGTCGCTCCAGCCGCTCTTCATGCCATGTGCGCAGCTGCGCGAGCTCTAGCTCAGTCTTCGCCCTCTCCTCCGCCTGCGCAGCACACTGCCGTGACAGCCGGAGCTGTTCCTGTTCGCAGAGGAGGAGGAGAAATGCCAAGGCGTACACTCGGCGCGCAAGAGGCTCAGTGTCCTGCTCAGCGAGCTGCACCGAGCGCTGCAGCTCCGCTGCGTGTGAGTTGGCTGATTCCTCGTCGGCCGCCGCAGCGGAGAGCTCTTCTGCAGCCCGCACCAGTTGCATCTCCTGCAGCGTCGACACCTCGGCGTGCGCTGTCTGCTGTGCCGCCAAAGAGCGTTTTGCCTCGTCCACCGCCGCTTCCTTCTCTTGCAGCGTCCTGCGCATCGCTGACAGCCGCTCATCATACTTGTCGATCGCGGCTGAAAGCGCGGCAACCTCCTCCTCGGCTGCTCCGCAAGCGCCATCCAGAGCCTCAGCGTACACGCTCAGAAGACCCGCTTCAGCCTTTACACTGAGAAGCAGTCGCTCCGCAGCCTGCTGATCTGACATCACGCGGTTCACACGCGCAGCTGTTGCGATTTCGGTGCGGCGGCCAGCCGCCTCACGCATCTCCGAGCACCGCGTCACGCGGTCGCGTAGCGCACTCGTCAGCCGCACATGCAAGGCGGCTTGCACGCTGAGCAGCCGTGTCGAATGTGCCACAAAAAACAGTGTTCGCCTCCGCACGCATAGTAAACCCCAGAGTATCTGGAGCTCGTTCGAGAAGCGCCTTCCCGCGCAGTGCAGCTGCTTCTGAGCCTGCAAGGCCTGCACAAGAAGAGCGATGCGTGCTGGATGGCCCGAAAAGCTTCGCATGCCATCCTGCAGTCGCTCCACCGCAGCGCTCTCTCTCTTCCTCGACTCGGCGTTGCGGCACTGCAGCGCGGCAAGCTGAAGCGCGTGCTGGGCGAGTTGATCCGCCAGTTGGTGGTTCTCGCGGCGAAGGTCGACGACGTCCTTGCCGCGCCGCTTCACATCTGCGACTCGCTGCCGCAGCGCCAAGACGGCAGCACGGCGGCACCGCTCTCCGTCCAACAGCTGACGCTCCAACCGCTCGTAGTGCGACGACTGCACGGCCTTCTGATGGAGGAGGTCATCGGTGCATCGAATCAGCGAGGACATGACGACGGCCAAACCCTGCAAACAGAAAAGGAAAATTCAGAGGGCGTTGGGCGGGGGAGGAGGAGGCGTCGGGGAGAGAGGCACAAGTAAAGCGCAGACCAGGGCGGATCTGAGGGGGGTCGGCTTGTGTCTCTGTGGGTGTCTGCGTCCGCGCGCCTCTCCCGGTGCGTGCGTGCGTGGGGGAGGGGGAGGGGAAAATTGGTTTGAGTGGTCGTCAGAGCATCGGGGGAGAGGAGGAGGGGGGGAGCGGAAGAGGGCGAGATAAGTAGCAGACCCGTGCGCATGGGGACAGTAGGGTGCCGCATGCGCGCCAAAACGCTACTGGCATGGTGGATGCCAAAACAGTGCGGCTGTGCTCCTCCGCCCCCACCCGGAGCGTCGAAGAGGACGACCGGGTGCAGACAGCCCAGAGCACAGGAACATGTGAGCACGCGTCATGAGTGAAGAATCAACGGCATTGAGTTTGTCCTCAATCCCGCTCGAGAGCAGTGCGGGAAAGAGAAGGTGAGTCACAGCGGCGGTGCTGATCGGCGGGCCACAACCGCCACACATGACGATGTGTGCCTCTCTCAGACACCATCAAACCTCACCACCACTCCGGAAGGCTCACAGCAAGATGAGGACAACGAAAACGGCGAGGAGGACCACGAGCGCGAGCATGAAGACACGAAGGAAGCGACGCCGTGCAAGCGCAAGTGCGCCACAGGTTGTGTACATCGAACATGAGGAAGCGTCAAGACACAAAACGCCGAGGAGCTCGTCAAAAGAAAATGGCAGAGGGCGGAGGAGCAGTCGGAGAGCGGCATGGAGGCGGTGAAGGCTGCGGCGGCATCCGCCTCCGGGGGCACACCCCGCTTCTCCCGCAACAAGAAGGCCATTCAGTGGTGTGGAACGATCATGCCACGATACGTCAAACCCCCCATCGTGCAGGCCGCCTCATCAGGGCGGCAGTATCACCGCGTGCAAGCACCGAGAAGGTGACGGAACTGGTCGTCAAGGCTGGCCTTGAGGGAAGCAGCGCTCATGTAGACGCGACACAGCCACATACCTGTCACGTCTGTCACGGAAGGCGGCAGTGGCGGTGCGGCATCGCTCCTGCATAGAAGACCGCCGCGCCCGCTGTTGCCCCACCACGCGTCCCATAATGCCCTCGTCTGCGCAGCTGGTAGGAGTATCAGGGCTGGCAGCAGCTCAGCCTCGACTTCACCAGGTTCTGACTTGCGGTGGCGCTTCGATGTCGCGTCTGGCAGCACAACACTCACAAGACCGCCGTAGCTGGCACCTGTCTCCGCGTTGCCGCGACATCGCCGGGGGCCACCACCAGCGCTGCCGCACGCACGAGAAAGCTTCAGCGCCTCCTCTGCAAAGGTCGCCTGCACGTACGTCTTCACCACGCGCCAGAGATCCAGGTATTCTGCCAGGGTGGGACACGTGGAAGGGTGTCGTCCGGCGGTGAAGTCGGTGAGTCGGGGTGGCGCGGCGGCAGCCGGATAGGACGTGACGATAGGCAGCGGCGGTAACCGCGAGGGGGTGGCCTCGCGCGCCGTTGCCATCACAGCAGCAGCGCTCTTTGCGGCTTTCTGCAGCACTGCAGGACGCAGAAACGACGTCGAGGAGTGCATCTCGGCAAGTCGCGCACTGCGGTACGCAGCCATGGCGGCCGTAAAGCACTGCCCTGCCTCTTCAATGGAATGCTCTTCAAGGAACTTATCGCACTGCTCCGGGGTCTGCGGTATTTTGGTCGGAAGAGGCAGCCCCTTCGTTGGTGAATACACAGAGCCACAGGCGGTGGTAGACAACTCGTCGGTATCACACGACGGTGCGGCGCACGGGAAGTGCGTGCTGAACGTGTGGAGTGACGGTGTAAAGATCAGATCGAGCGAGGAGTGCTGAAACGCCTGTGCCACCTTGCGCACCTGCACGCCGGCCATGCAGAATAGCAGCACCGCATTCGACCGCAGCAAGGGCGTCGCAGCAGCTGACGACGGCAGCGATGGCGACGACGCGGTCGTTGCGGTCTTGTTTTGAGAGGACCCCGCGCTCGTGGCTGTCTCCATCGCCGCGGAGGTAAAGAGATCTCGCGCCACCTCCTGTAGTTGCGCTGGAGGGCAGGCCAGCACCACCACGTCGCTGCGCTCCACTGCCTGTCGACCGTGATGACGGGCAAGGCAATGCACCCCCAGATCCGCGTAGCGCGCCAGACGCTCTGGTTGCCGTGTGATGACAGTGATGTGCGATGGATGCACGAGCGGATCTCGAGTAGTCGTGCCGCACAAGATCCCAGCGCCACGGCCGCCGCCAGCACAGCCATGGCTACATATCAGCCGCAGCAGCAGTTCACAGCACGTGCCCCCACCAATGATGGTGAGGTGCATGTCAAGGCTGTCGGATGGCGCGAAGGGTGGGATAGGAGAGGGAGAAACAGAAGGCACAGGCAGCGCCGGTGTCGACAAGGTCTCTGCGGCTGTCTTCTGTCGCTGAGCCTGCGCACGTGCCAGATGGGCGAATGCCGCGTCATCCTCGTGCAGGAGGGCCTTGGCAACGGAGACAGCGTGCAGGAGGCAGTAGCTGTGCTCTGCCAGTGTGCGGTAGACCAGAGGAACCGTCTCCGCTGTCTCCTGCAACGACGCGTCGGTACAGCCACTTTCGCTGAGCACCGTGTTGAGCAGCAGTGCGTAGTCTGTGTACATGAGTGACACGGTGTAGAGCGCACAGTGGCCGAAAAGAAACGGGCGCGGGCGGGCAGCGCAGGCACACCTCAAGTGCAAGGCAGGAGCCCTTTGTTTTTTTATATGGGGTGTGGAAGCAAGGGGCCAACATGACTGCGAGAAGGGAGGAGAAGACGCGCAGAGCGCAAACTGCAGCGAGCGACGCAACACTCAATGGAAACAAAATAAAAGGCGTTGTGCGTGAGCCACCGCACACCGTCGCCCACGCACGCCTCGGGGAGGGGGGGGGAGTTGAAATCCGCCACAAGGAAGAGGTGCATCGGCGCAGAGAGAGAAGCAGCCGCACGCACGCCCACTCACGCACACGCCGTCACAGCTATCACGACGCACGTCGCAGCCTCCGAGAATGCCGTCCCATCCTGCGCACCCTCTGGGAAGCAGCAGACAGCGTACCCTTCGCTCTTGGACAGCGGGGGCAGAGATGCAGCGTCGGTCGACACTTTTTTTTTCATGTTCGCCTTTGCGTTTTCGAGGAGAAATGAAACAAAAAAAAATGAAAAGAGACGGGG
>CM004655.1:471786-494367 GCA_000410695.2 Leishmania arabica | reverse complement strand
GTGCGTAGTCTGTGTACATGAGTGACACGGTGTAGAGCGCACAGTGGCCGAAAAGAAACGGGCGCGGGCGGGCAGCGCAGGCACACCTCAAGTGCAAGGCAGGAGCCCTTTCTTTTTTTATATGGGGTGTGGAAGCAAGGGGCCAACATGACTGCGAGAAGGGAGGAGAAGACGCGCAGAGCGCAAACTGCAGCGAGCGACGCAACACTCAATGGAAACAAAATAAAAGGCGTTGTGCGTGAGCCACCGCACACCGTCGCCCACGCACGCCTCGGGGAGGGGGGGGGGGATGAGCCAACGCAGACAGGGGTAAAGGGGGCAGACCGCAACACACGAACACCAACGCGGCCACACACCCACACACGCACACACACACACACACTCGCGGGTGCACAGCACGCTTCTCACGCAGGCCTGCGTCTTTTCATCTGTTTGTAGTACGCGGCCGTCGTCCGTCTTGCCGCGCTGCCTTCTGATTTCCTTGTCCTCGTTCTTCTCTTGTCGTTGCACGCACGCTCTACTTGCTCTCCGCCTTGTAGGTCAGGTGGCACTTGCCGCAGTACTGACGGTCCTTGTGCTGGGCCATGTACACGCCGGCGCCGCACTGGGGGTGCGGGCAGTCCTGGCGCGTGCGCTCCACCTTGTAGGAGCCGTCGTCGTTCTCTGTCACCTTGAAGTACTTGAGCGCGCGCATCTTCTCCAGCTTGTGGCGGTGCGTCGGCTTCTTCGGCTTCGTGAAGATGCGCTTCTTCTTCTTCTTGCCCTTGCCACCCTCCACCGGGATGACAACGTCAACGGTGGACTCCTTGGACAGACCGTAAGCGGCGAGCGTCTCCTCCTCAGCAAGGCACATGCCCGCGAAGAAGAGGTTGCCCTCCGTCACGTTGGCCTGGGCCTTGAGGAAGGCGACGGTGTCCTCGGCGGACACGCGCACAGCCACCGAGCGGCCGGCGGCGTTCTTGATGAAGATTTGCATGACCGTAAAAACGACTTGTGGAAGGAGAGCCGGAGAGAGGGGAGAGTTGGCAATGTTTCGTTGCGAGACGCGAGAGAGGGGGTTGATGACCGGGCAAAGGCGTTGCGAGGACATCAGCCCGTCCCGGCGGCAATGGTGGGTTCGCAGAGTGCGCACAAGAAGCGGAGAGGGAGAGGAACGGGAGGAAGACAGTGGAGAACGGAGAACGCGTGTGCGTGGCAGTCGAGCGCTGCGCTCGATCGCCAGTAAACATCAAGCAGCCGTGACGAAGGGCAGCCCTACACAGCAGCGACTCAACTGAGCGAGAGCCCTCACCGCTACCCTCCAGAGTGGGGAGGGGCGGGCACGGCACAAAAATACAACACACAGAATCACCCAGACGCACACCCGATCGGCTGGGCAGAGAGCGTTGCAGCTAGTGCGGCAGAGCGACGCAGGCGAGATGCTTGCGAACAGACCACTGGGGTCTCAAGGGACGAGAAAGGAGCGGTGCGCGGAGGGGCACGGGAGAGCACAGACGCGCCGCAGCCAAGAAAACGCTGACTTCTCACCCGCTTCCCCTGGAACCTCTACACGTTCCCCTCCCCCTCCTCCTTGCACGCGCCCGCACGTCGTCGCAAGCCTCGGCGGTCGCAGCAGTGCAGCATGCACAGCGCCCTGCATGCTAAGTTGTCTTTGTTGTTCGAAAAGCATCTACAACGCGTGTATTCCCTCACCACACCTTCTTTTGCAGCTTGATTCTCTGCGCAGGTGTGGCGTGTACAGAACGGCGCCTCTCCAAGATATCAAAACAGTGGAAGCACATACAACGCAGGCACACACAGGCAAGCCGGAACAGCCCCCGCCCATTGCCCCGTAAGAAAATACAGAGAGATGGCAACCATACAACAAGACATCTTCTTTCTCTAACGATGATGCGCCACGGCGGTGCAGCATGAACGCAGAGGACGCCGTTGCCTACCGTCAGGGGAGCCCCCCCACACACACACACCACCACCACCACCACCACCATCACGCCCCACCATCACTACCGCCACCACCTCCCCGAGAGAAACATGGCTCGAGCGAGAGGAAAGGAGGGAGGTGAGACGAAACAGAACAATGAGAGGCACGAGTCAAGAAATGCAGGCGCGCGCGCACCGGTCGTGCCGGGAACTCCGAAAAGACGGAAAGGAAACATCTGCCGCTGGCCGCGCTCCGTGTGTGTGTGTGCACCCATGCAAGCCTCGAGCAACGCAAGAGAGAGAGGGGGCGCGCCCGCCGGGAGGCGGGTTCGCTGTGAAAAGCAGCTCCGTTCCCTTGCACCCAGCTCACTGCCAGAGCTGCATCCACACAGATGAAGCGCCGACACTAAAAGGCCTCGTTACATTGGCGACGTTGGCACTGGAGCACGAGCTAGCGAGCTGGACGACGTAGTAGGAGACCGGCAAGAAGTTCGTGATGCCGTTGCTTGAAACTGAGCCGGTCACAATGATAATCAGGTCCGCTCGCAGTGAAAAGGTGAGCAAGTTCCCGCGCTTCAAATCACCGCAGTTGCCGTCGTAGGTGCAAGCGATGCCGATAAGGCTGTAGGACACACCAGGGGTGGACTCAGTTCGCGTCACGGTGATCATGGAGGTCAAGACGTTCACCGTGTACGGCTCTGTCAGAGACGCGTAGGCCACGCTATATTGCCGCGACAAGTCCTCGACGCACTCCCACTGGTACGAGGCAGGCGGTGCCGTCATGTCGCGGTAGAGCATACCGAACCCTTTGCCGGCGGACTCCATGATAGCTTGGTATTCTTGCCCAAAGTCGCCCAGAGAGGCGGCCGCGTAGGCGCTCAGGAAACAGCACGGCCCCACGAGCAGCACAGCCAAAACAGCTGCCGCTGCCGCGGCAGAAACCACGAGACGGGACGTGCGAGTGGAGGAGGGCATTGCAACCGAGCCGGAGAAGTCCTCTCGCTAGAAAGACCAGAAATGAAGCTGAAGGGATGAAGTGTACCGGAGGCGAATACCGGCGCGCACGCACGCACGCACACAGAGATACAGCAGCCGTGAATGGAGGTGGGCACGATGCTCTGAGTGTGAGCCAAGCGAAGCCGACAGCAACAGCGAAACAGAGATGGGCCTGCACTGCGGATATGGTGAGATGGCCAGGGCGAGCGTACGCCTCCTCTGTACCCACACGCGCGTAAGCAGAGAGAGAGAGGGTCGGAGCGTGCGACGTGATGGCATACAACTCGTGTGTGCTACAGCGCCCTGAAAGCTCGGCCAGATGAACGAGAAAACGCAAAAAGCGCTGATGTGTGAGGGGCGGAAAATCGGTTGACGGCCCCGCGGGTAGCGTTCTTTGCGTCTGCGGCGTGCGAGCGAGCGAGTGCGTGTGTGGGGGAGGGGGAGGGGGTGTAGAAGACTGACGAGCTGTATCACATTTCAAAAGGGAAGCGCATGTGTGTGGGTGGGGAGGGGGGGTCGGGGGGAAGAGATCAGGTTTGACGGATGCGTTTGTTGAACGAGTGTACGTCAACGGCGTCAGTTCCACGTCGCATCGCGTGCCCCCACCCCGCATAGAGACGCCAACAGGTGCAGACAAGTGAGAGGAGGAAGGCGGGAGGGGGAGGGAGGCAGTTTATCAGCACGCAAAGACACGAACGCGCACAGGACATTTTCACCTGCAGCTGCAGGAAGAGGGAGCAGAGGGCGTACGTCATGTCTCGAAGATGCTCATCCCCAACCTCCTCTCCAAAGCAGTTTGGATAGCATGTGAGCCAGCACTTGCGGGATGTGCAGCAGCTGCGGCTGCTCTCCCTCGCTCCGTACTACACCACAGACTTCGTGACGTCCCACTCCCAGCAGCAAAGACCCATGCTGTCAAGGGATACGAGGTGCAAGCCGCAGAATACGTCCACGTACGCACACGTGTGTTAGCCTGTGTGCGCTTGCGGGTGTTCACGGCGCCTCATGCGCCGCGGCCTCCACGGCGATGCAGCGGTCCCCCTTCGCTGCTTCATTGCGCGCGCGCGAGAGAGAGAAGGGCGGAGGGGTTCCGCCGTCTCCGCCCTCGTCGTTTTGATTGTTTTTTGGGGGGTGGGGGAGGGGGTTGCTTCCTGAACTCAGGGAAAGCTTTTTCGTCCCCCTTGTATAGGAAGGTGTGGGGGCAGGCAACAGCCACCGTGTGCTGAGGAGACGTGAAAGTGAGCGATCAGAGGTAAGAAGACATAGAGCGAGAGAAGAGGGCCAAACCACCACCACCACCACCATACCTTCCCTTCCCTCCGCTCCACCACACCGCAAAACAAGTGCGCCCAAACAGAAGCAAAAAGAACAATACAGCCGGCGGAGAGGCGAGGGCACCACAAGGAGATGATGAGAGGGGGAAAGGGACAAAACAACGCCGTCATCCATGTCGCAGCGCACGACCGCGGCCGCGAGCGTGAACGGGGAAGACACGCACCCGAATGGCGCATGCGCGGACAGCGGAAGGGAGAGATAAAACGAAGAGCTCATACAGCACGAGAAACGAGGAGCACGCAACGCCGCGCTCTGCGTGGAAACAAAAGAAGACGAGAATGAGAGAGGGGGGGATGGGGGAGAGGTAACGATGTGGTCTACGGTCGCACAAGCACAACCAAAATGCCTGCAAGCATTTAGCATTGACGGCCGTCACTTCGACGGCCTCGGGAGCCGATAGGTGGAGAAAGGGAGGGTTCGCGAAGCCGAGGCACCGACGTCACTGAACAACCCCTGCGAGCACCCACTCCCACCCGCGTCGCCACGCCTCCCCCCCCCCCTCTCCTCCTCCTTTGTGCCCCTCCTGGCCGTCAGGGCGCATTTCTAGGACAAAAGTGAAAGCTAGAGCAAAAAAAAAAGTACCAACGCACAAGCGCCCGTGAAACAACAAAAAATCGCCTGCCCATCCACGCGAGTCCCCCCTTACGCCAGCTCTGCAAACGCGGTGCGGAAAGTCTTGCGATAAAGGTTGGCGACGTTCATGTGCATGTAGGCGCAGAGGTAGGAGTCGACCATCATCAAGCGCATCATGGGGAGGATGTTCCGCTTGCCGTCCCCGTTCTCGATGACGCCGGTGACGAAAACGACGGTGTTCGTGAGGTAGGGCACGAGGATGTTCCTGCCACTCTGGATATCCGTCGTCAGCGTCCCGTTCGGCCAGGCTGAGGCGCCGATGAGTTTGATCGACGGCCCGAAGACAAACGTGTCCTTGTAGATGAGAAAGCCATATTCCGTAGCAAGCACGCCGTATGGCGAGGAGAGCGACTCCATCGTGAGGCTCAAGCCGGCAGCCCGGCTGGTGATGGCCGCCGTGCAGTATTGCTGCTGCACAGTCGGAGAAACGCTGAGGGAGCTGTAAAAGTCCGTCATGCCTATGTCGATTCTATACAACTCATTCTTAATCGCGTTCTTCAAGTCCGTCACCGTTGCCGCCTGTGCCGGTACGCCGCACACGCCCAGCAGCACGAGCGCCACAGACACGACCACGCCTAGCGCTAGGCGCGCCGGACGACGGGAGCTATTTGTCTCACAAGACGTCATCGGCTTCACATGTCACTTCCTTTGCTGCAGGCGTCAAGGGCGGGGAAGGGGGCGGGGTGCACACAGCCGCACGTCAAGAAAGCAACGCAGCAGAGGGAGGCCTGAGAAGGATTGAGGTCTGCGAACGGGCGGCCCGCGTTGACAGTCTGTCGTCGCACGTTGTCCTTCTCTAGAGTAGACGTTTACGATGTCTGGGTGAGGGGGTCGGTGGTGCGGCGTCTCCGGTAAGCTGCGGTCGGAGGTGATGGACGAGACCCCAAGCGACGTGGCGGGACGGAGATCACGTGGAGAAGCGAGTGGAGAAAGATGATGTACCGGGGCAGCGAAAACACATGGCCGGAGAGAGACAGCGGCAGACGCCGGGGAGAATCTGAGCCCCTGGCACCGCCATGAGGGTCTAAACATCCGTGCCCGAGAAGCACAGTACAAGAGCAAAGTGCCCGTGCTCAGGAAGAAGGTGGGGTGAGCTGCGCGAGGAAGGGGCAGCGCGCCCTCCCCTGCCCTTTTCGGTTGTTGTGCGGTCTGACAAAGCCCTGTCTAGAGGTGTGGGGAACTCGTATAAGGGGGTGGTGTAGTCTTTAATGGCATCCCTGCCATGGGTGAACGCGCACAGAAGAGGAAGATGGGGGGAACAACGTGGAGCGCACGGAACGCATCGCCGCGCTGCCCTCCAGGCCGCCCAACCGTCCAGCACATGCACACACGGACACACACAAACAAAGGTTCCCGCGCACTCACCGCGCAAATCTGTCGCTTAGAGAGCGCTGACCCCGTGGGGTGATCGCCCTACTAGTGCCACCACCGCCAACTGCTGAGGGAGCGGCCGCAGCGGGCACCTGTGTCGGCACTCTAGTCGCCTCTGTGGGTCAGGGCGCCGGCGACGCAACGGGGGCCAGTGCGGTGCTATCGAGCACCTCGGGTGCAGAAGGCGCAGGGGCCGCCGTTTGCTCTGCACTCGTGGAAGAGGGGGTAGAAAGCGTGTCACTGACGCTCTGCGCGGCGGCCGCCGCCGCCCGCATCTCTGCCTCCTTGAGTGCACGCACGCACTCAGAGGCCGCGGTGGTGATGATGCCCTTCTTGTTGCGCAGACCGCCGGCGGCCAGCTTAAAGTGCGCCTCAAGGCTGGTGCGGAGCGCCTTGACCCCGAGAACCGCGCGGTCTTCAGGGGTCATGGCGAGAACGCGGCGGTAGACCTCGACGAGCACTGCGTCATCCGACGGGCCGGCGGAGGCGGCAGACACAGAGGAGGCCGCAGGCGCCGCCGCTGCGGAAGAAGGTGCTGGCGGCTCTGGGCGCGATTTCTTTACCTCTGACTCGTCATCCGGGCCGGCAGGCGCGGGCCGCTTCACCGGCGACACCTTCTTGGACTTGGCTGCTGCCGGGCTGCTGCCCTTGAACTTGCCATCGTCGCGCGGGGCCATTAAGAACTTCGTGACCCCAGCCGCCACCTCGGCATGCGAGAGCGAGATGTGTACGTTGATACCGAGGGCCTTGATAACATCGCGAAGACGGTCCTTCGTCAGCTTCGCAATCTTCTCCGCTACCTCCGCCTCCATCGACGCCGGGAATCCCTTGAAGCCGGCGAGGGCAGCGCGGCGCTTGCCATTGTTGCCGGCACGACCGTAGGCGATGCGGTGAAGTGGCTCCAACGCCACCTCCAGCGCCTTGCCAGCAGCTCCGCGAGTGGACACGGTAGTGAAGCAGGGCAAGGCGCCTAATGTTACACCGGTGCCTTCGTTGAAGTCGAACCGGGGCTCTGCTTCCTCCTGCGACATTATCTCGTCACGGCGTTCTCTAAGGTACAGCGACAGAGAGGCGAAAGAAGGAGCAGGCGGAGTCGGTCGAGAAAATGGACAGACGCCACACCACGTGCGGAGACTTGTATCTATGCAGGGGCTCCGTAAGACGCGAGTAAAGAGATGCGCAGGAAGAAACACGCGAAGCAGACAAAAAACCGAGGATGAGGGAGTCAGTGGCGTGGCGGCAGCGTCGCCGCTCACTGTCGCGTCGTAAGGCTCTTGTGTGCTCTCTTTGTGTGTTTTTGCTTCGGTTCAGGGTGTACGCGGAGAGGGGGGAAGGGGGAGTAAGGCGGCATGCCATGCGTGTTCCTGGTGCGTGGCGATACATGAGAGAAGTGAGGGAGGACGTACGCTGCAGGTAACAAGCTCAGACGTTCGCGAGTGGGCCCCCTCACGCCGACCCACGCCGATTCGGGTGCGAGTAGACAGACGCCCACGCCACACAAAAAGTGGGTGACGGGGAAGACGTGCGCACAAGATATGCGGGCAATATCGTACGCTCTTCTCCTGCTGCACGCGTGAGAGGCACAGGCGCCAAGCCACGGCAGACGTGCGAGGAGGGAAGGGGGAGGGGGCAATAAAACGATGGACGAGGGGCACACATCCAAGAACAGCACTTCACACACACACATAGCACCTCAATACGTCCTCTGCCTCGCCAGCATCGGTGAGAAGAGGCGAGGGGAGGAGAGGGTCTGTGTAGAGGCTCGACCTTGCCACCCGTAGCATGCGTACAGCCGCATCATCCGACATGACGGGTGTGTGCGATCGCGCCGTTTGCCCCGTGCCTTATTTCCTCGAGGTGTTGTGTAGGGGTTGCGTGTGTACCTCTGCTGCGCACGCACCGGACTGCGCGGCCACCCATCCCTCCGGCTTTCCCGTCTCACATGATGGAGATGCGAGAAGCGGCTCGGTGGGGTGGGACCGATTCCAGCACGCCAGCCATGAAATGGAAAGACCAGCCGAGCGGGGAGTTCCAATGACAGCGTGACAGCAGAGCAGCAACAGCAAGGGGGCAGGGCGCATCGCGGGGTGTGTTCGATGCACGAACATCAGCGCCGGCGCCCGATGCCGGGGCGCCCCCTCGACTCTGGCTGCCTGGAGCAAAAAACTGTACAACAGCACGAAAGGGGCGCCAGCAAACCCCCGTAAAGAGAGCGAGAAGGAACAAGGCACGCGGGCGGGGGTACCGACGCGGGAGCAGGGCAGGGTGAGCAACTGCGAGTCACGGGGCTGCAGACGATGCGTGGCAAACGAAAAAGACATAGCGAGGAGGAGCCCAACTGATCATCACCGAAGGGTAGAGCTTCGGGGTACCATTGCGGGGTTCAAAGCCGCCGCAGCGTCATGACGACGCTGTCAGCACGCACCAAGTCACCAAACTCGCGCTCCAGTGCGTCGAGTGCGTAGGTGAGGGTGTTCTGTGATGCCTCTGCCGGCGCGGCAGCGCTTACGGCAGTCTGAGTTCTCGAGGGGCAACAACTGGCACCATCTTTCACCTGCATGCCTTCCCATTCCTCTTCGCAACTGCTGTCCCAGCCGTCGTATGCACTCGTCGGCGCTGCTGTTCCTGGCGCAATGGATGCCGCTCCCACTGTCGGCGCGATGCGGTCTTGCAGCAACGCCGGGTCGTCCAGCACGCGCTCCGCCAGCGGGAGCAGCGCATCGTGCACCGCGTGGCGCAGGAAACTAGCCGTGGCCGCAGTGAACTGAAAATGAGAAGAGAGTGACGTCGCTGAAGGAGATGCGCTGGTGGGCAGTGCCGGGGATGGAAAGAGATGCACTGCGACGTCGCGAACGGCCTGAATAGCCCCCGTGAGGTGCGCAGCGTGACTTGACCAGTACTGCGGTGGCAACGCAGCAGCAGAGAACACAAACCTCGCCACGGCGGCGTGGAGGAAGTGGGCGACATTGGGTAGAACCATCGAGCTGAGGTAGTCCGCCGCCTCAGCGCGGCCAATGTACCAGAGCGTTCTGTAGTCTTCTCTATCGGCGAACGAGGCATGCATTGTGGTACCACTGGCACTTCCACAACCAACAGCCGCAGCAACAGCCGTGGCCGTGGTTGTGCTAGGAGACGTTCTCGTGCTCTGAGGAGTGTTCAGTGGAGTCGCGGCAGACTGTGCTGATGGTGGACTCGTCAGCAAGCCATGCGTGTAGCCATGCTTAAAAACTAGGCTGCACCACCACCACAGACACTGTAAAGAGCGTGTTTGCATCTCTGTGCACACCACGAAGTGATGCAGAGCATCTGCTGCGGTGGGTGCCGCCACGGCAGACGGATCAAAGCCGTGAGCGCGTGCACCATCCAATAGGCTGCGGAGTGCGGCGGAGGTGACGTCCAGCCAGCCAGCCGCACGATCGTCGTCCGCCACGCCCAGCATTCTTCCGATCGAGGTGAGAAGACTGTAGCCACAGCGCCACCCAATGTAGACGATCGCGGGAAGGCGCAGCACCGACGGGGCAGGAAAAAGAGACGAGGCGTCGTCCGGGGCAGCGCCTTGCACGATAACCGTGTCGTCTTCCGCTGCACCAGATACGCCATGTGTGCCATCAGGGGACACCACAGGGGAAAGGGCGGTCTTCGTGACGGAGCCGAAGATCCGCTCGATGAGTTCGCGCACAAACGCTTTGTAAAGGCAGACAGACGATGCCGGTACGGCCGAAGCGCCACTGCTCAGCACAGCTGCGACTGCTGAAGACCCCCTCATGCTATCAGCTCCACCCTCATGAGTAGCCGCTGCAGCGTCACAAGGCCGGACAACGTGTAGATCCACCAGCTCCTGAACCTCCGTCATCGTGGAACGCACATCTGCCAACTCTGCATCGCGCCATCCTCCCCAGGAGAGCGCCGCAGCACCGCTGACGTGATCAGTTAACTCATTTCGAGAGCTCGCACTTGCCTGCGCAGCCCACGTCGGAGCACAGACCAGTATGCGACGAGCTAAGGTCTGCAGGAGCTCATCGACACGCACGCTGAGTTCCTTCTCGGCAAAGTGTCGCTGCTCCGTGCGTGCCGCACGCTCAATACGCAAGCGCATCTTCAACCCTGCACCAGCGCACGCACAGACAGCGACAGATGCGAGCAGGAAGAGAAGCCCACCGCGCTCGTGTGAAGAGATGGACTGGTGCAGAGACGAGTGGGCAAAGGTGGAATGCGGGACTTGTCCATTCCTGCGTCCAGGCGAAGTTGGTTGTGCGTGTCTGTGTAGCGGCTGTGTTGGTGCGGCGGATCCCTTGGGTGGCCGCCAGAATTCTATCACGTGCCTTTCGTCTCCTGTGTGAGCTCCTCAGCTGACACGCATGCACATGCACACATAAAACGGTGTCCCAGGCAACGCACACCGGAGAGAGTGAGATAGGCAGACACAGAGCGGCGGGTGCGGAAGGGAGGGGGCGCAACACGAGGAAGAGATGGGTGGAGACACGGCACGTCAACGACCACGAAGGCGGTGATGGAAGAAGACACATCCCGCATGATATCGCGCAACGGCAACGCAGAGTCGCCGCAGTAAGCGTGGGTGTGTCAAGGCCATAAACCACACGCAGCAAAAGGTGGTGAATACTGTGTGACAGTTTTCTGCCACGTTTCTTAGGCAAGAGATACGAACGGGTGAACGTCGATGCCTCGACTGCACGTGACGTGCGAGACTCGGCGCATAGCAGCACCGGTGGATTAGAGCGACGGTGAGGGGAGGGGGGTGCTTGAGCGCAACGTGTCCCTCCTCGCGTGCTCCCCATTACACACACAAGAACGAGTCGTCGACAAGGAATGCATGACTTGCCACCTTTGTTTCTTTTCTTTCATAAACCTACTCGAGATGAGCGTCGTCGTATTTCGCACAAGCGTGTGGAGGCAAAAAACCGGAGAAACGCGTGGGTGCGCAGCACGCCTTCGTCATCGCCACCGCTGCTGCCATCAGTGCTACACACACGCCTCCCCATTGTCGAGGCCACCTGCTTAGTTCAACCTGCCCCTTCTCGGCCATGCAGCGCGCGCTCAGACTCTGCTCGACCTCCCTCCTTCACCCCCGCACCGTCACAGGCCCCCATCGCGTGGTGCGAAGCAGCGAGGGGCACGTGTTCCAGCAGTGCGCCGACTCGGTCATCTGAGCACGGCCCCTGCGTCACCTTCTACGCACTACACGCCTCGCACGTCTCCTCACAGCCGCTCCCCACCGCCACCTCGTTGCGCCGGTCGCCACGTGGTGCATCCTCCTCGGGGTGGCCCAGGCGCTCCCCCCACCACCAGTGGGCCG
The DNA here is from genome assembly GCA_000410695.2 of Leishmania arabica. NCBI lineage: Eukaryota > Euglenozoa > Kinetoplastea > Trypanosomatida > Trypanosomatidae > Leishmania > Leishmania arabica. Next base: position 482,798 of record CM004655.1, on the reverse strand, counting down.
TGTGGGGGCCCGGTGAGATGCGCTCCCGTCACGCCGGCACTCTGCCCGCCACATGGATGGCACAAACGTGCCCACACGTGACAGGCCGCTCCGACGCGGCGCCATCCAGGATCTCACCGCCGACATCGGCAGCGCTGAGTCACGCTCACCGCACCCTACGCTGTAGGCGCCTCACCCTGCCACCACCAGAAGCGGCGGCTCGGCATTGGCAGGGGCAAACAGAGCGGCGGGGTCTGCCTGGCCTGCTCCCGCACAGCGTGGGTAGTGGGCCCTGGATGCCACGCACGGAGGTGCGCCCCTTCCCTCCCTCCCCCAAACACACACACGTACACACACACACAGCGTCGCCATCGGGGGGTCGAAGCTAGCGCAAGAGCGCGAGAATCACCACTCGCTGCACCTCCCGCGCGTTGCATTGCACAAAACTAAAGGGCCAGGGGGTCGGTGCGAGAAACACAGAGGGAGGCGCGTCGGCGATGCCCATCGTCCGGAGGGTGGGGTGAAGGACCAGAGACGATCAAAGGCGTCCATGGCGAAGTGGCCACGTAGAGACGCAAGGGAAAAGCACGGCCCCACGCCCACGCAGCGCGAGAGTACGAAGGGCGCAGACGGAAGTTGTTACATCACCTGTGGAATGCCACAGCAAAGGAAGCGCAGAAGCTAAACGATAATATATATATACAACGAACACCGAGAGAGCGCCCGCGCTCTTGCCAGCGGAGGACACTCGGGAAGACGCGAGTGCGCCACACAGCGCACGCAGAAGCGCTGAGGTGAAACGTGCCAAAGCGATCGTTGAGGCGCAGAGAGAGAGAGAGAATGCGGCGGCGGCGGCGATCAACGGCAGCGCAAACCGAGATATGCACGCATCACTGTACATGTCCACGACCTCGAAGGCTACGGGGCGTGCTTTACGGTCCTAGTTTACATCGGTTCTATCGGAGGCAGCGGCTCGCTATTGGTGCTACGGTGGAACGACCCTTCCGGGCTGCCGGCTGAACGTAAGGAAGAGGCGGTAACACCAGCGACGGCCGCCTGACCGCCACCGCCGCCCCCAGCACGTGGCGGTGCATGCTGTTGCTGGATTGTACGAGTGACGCTGTCCTGTGGGTGGTTCTGCGGATTTCGGTTCATGAAAGGGGCCATGGTTGCCGGCAGCGTTCGAGGCCGCATATTGTCCATTGGCCGGTTGCAGCCAAGGCAACGAAAGCCTTTGAACCCAGTCAGCCCATCTGGCGCGCCAGCGCCGCCGCCGATGTTCGCCTCCGACATCCATCCTTGCAGGTTCGCCACGTCCTGCTTTGTTGCCTTGCCGTCAATCATGTCGCGCAGAATGCCGAGCGACTTCTCTAGGGTGTCGATGAGGCCTGCATTCGTTGCGTTCAGCACCTGCTCCACCTCGCGCATCAGTCGCTCCAGCGCGTTCTCAACGTAGTCGCGCTCAGCCTTATTCGCCACGAGGGTGGCGTCGGCCTTGCAGTGGTCTAGTCGCTCGATGCTGTCCATGAGATTCTTGGCATCCTCGCCGCTCAGCCCGCCACCCCCGAAGCGTGTGTTGTGCGCCTCCTTCAGAGCACTCAGCTCTCCCTGCAGCTCGCGGAGCATGTTCTCCATCGCCGCGCTCGCCCTACCTCCCTCGGCGTCACCGAGGTCACGGTGTTGCGCGTTCAACAGCTCCGCGAGCTGCCGCAACGCGTCGAGCTCGTCACGCAGCTTGTGGAGGGCGCTGCGGTCAGCCTTACTCTCGCTGATGCGCTCGATATTCGCCTCGGCACGCGAGATGCGCGAGGCCAGATCGGACATTGCCGCCCCATCGCCGGCGCCGATGCTGCTGCAGCGCTGTGCCTTATCGAGAAAGGAGTCGTCCGGCAGCTCGGTGCGGTTCACTTTCACCTCGTCCAGTCGGTATGCCTCCTTCTGCAGGCGCTGCAGCTGGCCCTGAGCCGATTCCACCTCAGCCTCCACCGACCGCACGCCCTCGTTCAGCTTTTGAATGTCATCCGTCCAATCCCGCTGACCCTCCTGCTCCGCCAGAAGCGCAGCGAGCTGCTTCTCCAGCCCCTTCACGGCGCCCTGAAGGGCAGCGAACTGAATAGCATTCACCTCCAAGGCGCCATCGCCGCCGGTGCCGTCGCCCACCGCAAGCACGTTGGCAAACTGCTCCTGCAGCATGCCCTGGCCGCTCTCCAACGCGCGCACGCGCTTCTCGAGCTGGAGCACGCGCTCCGTGAGATCGGCGACACGGCGCAGTGCGTCCACGTCGTCATCCGTAAGACCACGCGCCACGCGCAGCTGCCTCTTCAGGTCATCCAGCTCTTCCTGAAGCTGGTTGTCGCGGTGTCGCGTGTGCTGACGAGCGTCCATGATGTCACCCTCAACGCGAGCCAATCGCCGAAGCAAGCCATCGAGCCCGTCGCTGTCCACTACCGCACCAGGCCGGCTAGTCGCGTCGTCCGATTCCTGACGGTTTGTACGCAGTAAGTCAACGTCGTCGTGCAGCCCCTTCATCTCCCCCAAAATCTCCGCCACCACGCGGTTCAGGTAGGCGATATCCTCCCCGTCGCGGCGGAGCTTGTCAAAGACAGACGGCGGTGTCGCCGGCGAGCCTGTTTCGGAGGTACCCCCGGCGCCAGCCGCAGCGCGAGCAGAGGTGCGCCGCGCCGCACCGGCTGTCATGCGCTTCTCGGCATACATGCTTGGCCGGCGTAGCTGCTGCTGGGCAGATGGCAAGGGCTCGATGATAGGCACGGTCGCCTCACGGTGCTCGCCGGCATCCTCGCCGCCAGTCGCCGCCGTCCACACGGCAGACGAGCCCCACTTTTTCTGGGGCGGTGACGCAGGGGTGTGGGCGTCCTGCAACACGGGGGAGTCCCGGAGCGGTGGGGAGGACACAGACGAGAGAGCCTGAGGTCCGTGGGGGCCGTCCACGATGGACACAGCACGACGAGGGCGCGCAGTGCCGCCAGCGGACGTAGGCGATGAGCCTAGCGTGGCCTGACCGCCGCTTTCGCTGCCACGAAGGCCGCCTGCATGGTCGGCGTCAACGCGCTGGCTCGCATCGCGGGAGTCACAGAAGGCAGAGTACGGCGCCTCCAATACCAGCTCGAGCGCCTCGTGCGCCTTGCTCAGGATGATGTCGCCCACCGGCACCGACGACCCCGACGCCTCGACGGGGTCCTGCTGCCTCTGGGAGGGGGCGGGGCTGCCGGCGCGTGTGGTGTGTGCAGGGACCACTATCCCAGAGGCGCCGGCACCACTGGCGGGCGAGTGAGCGAGAGGAGTGGCGGCTGACTTGCTGACCGTGCTCAGCGACGCGTGGGACGAGGCGCCGGTCATTGCGGTGGCAGCGCTGCTCTGGTGCTTGCGAGCCGCGTAGATCTCGTCGATGGTGTGCCGACCCCGCTCGGCGTCGTCCTGCAGCTCGCCTAGTAGCTCGTTCAGACGCGACATCTCCTCCCATAGGGCCGCGTGCTCTGCCTCGGCGTCCTTGTCCTCCTTGTCGCCGCTGCGGTCAGTCGCGGGGGCCTGAGTGGCGGCTGCCGCCTCCAGCTCCGCCACGTTCGCCGTCAGCTGAGCGATTTGATCGTTCTGAATGGCGTTCTCCTTCTCCAGGCGTGCAAGCCGCTGAAGGATGTCCTTGATAGTGAGCTGCAGAGGGCGAAAGGTGAGGCCGACGTCAATAAGCTTCGATAGGTCGACCTCGACCTCCACATCCTGCGTCTCCACTGACATTGGCCTCGTCCCTGCTTTCGTCCGTCTGCTTCGCCTTCTCAGCACGCCTGAAGGCAGAAGGCGGGGCGAGCACACGGGGGAGCAGCAGGAGCTTGCACCGCGCACGGCGGTTCCCAGCCGACGTATGAGCAGCGAAGGGAGAAAGCGTCTCGCCCTCCCCGTAGGCAGTCGAAAAAGGGCGGCAGAGCTGTCTTAGCGGGCACGAAGAAGAGCAGGAGGGAGGGAAGCGCCGAGGGGGAACAGCGTGGGATGGGATGGGATGGGGGGTGAGGGGATGGGATGGGATGGGGGGTGAGGGGCGCTGAAGCTCAGTCTTTTCTCGCGGTCAAACGTAGAGCCGTTCTTGTGAGAGAATGCGGCAAGGAAGCAGGGTGGGGCGAGGGTGGATGGGTGAGGTCACAGCACTCAAAGAGACGTGAGCAGCGGAGAGGGTGGGGCGAGGAGGGAGGGAGGGAGGGAGGGAGAACGGCAACGCGAGGGAGACAGAGAGACGGGCAACCGTCCATCAAGGCCGGGCAGCCACCATCCGCCGCCGCAACGGACCTTCACCGATGTAAGGGGGATAACAGTGTGTAGAGGGGAGGATGGGGAGAGGGGTTGAGAGCGAGGCAGGCACAGGCAGACGGGCTCATCATGAGCACTTCACACGCCTCGTACTCCTTCCTCACATTACACCCCGCTCCTCTGACATCGCGACTTCTTAAACTATCTCCGCGCACTTGCCGTGCGTTCGTGCGCTCACGCACGTGACAGCGCGCTTCGCATCCAAATTCAGTGCCTGCCTTGGCGGCTCTTTGCATACTTGCGTCCCCGTTCGCTGCCGCCATGTCACAGCGGTTCCGCCCTCTGCACACCGACACAGATATGCACGTACGCATGTGCGCAAACACACACACACGCACATGCACACGAGCCATCACCATCACCGTAAACACCAGAATTTCGTTAAAAAGGTGTGACGAGTCCTCTTGCGCACAAGCACACACACACAGGCGTATGCACTTCACATCCGGATGCGGCGCGGCAGCAGTTCGCGCACATCCTCCGCTGGCACTAATTCCCTCATTACAAAGTCGCGCAGACGGTACAAACTCGTTTCGTCTTTGATGCGCAGGCTGGTGCACGTGTCGAGCCACAGGTAGTTGTCTGCCTGCATCTTCGCCTTGCTGGGAGTGTCGTCGATGAGCACTGTATTCTGCGGCTGCGCGATAGACGGAAACTGCGCAAACACCTGAGACAGGTCTTTCACTGTGGCGTGGCTGTCATCGTTAACGGCCGCGTTGAGGCGACGGAAGTCGTCCACACGCGTGTGCTCGCGCGTCCAGACAAACTCAAAGTGAACTCGCTGCGGCTTAGGAGCGTTGATGGCGGCCTCCGACGCGCTCTCCTCATCCGCCGCCTCCGCTGCAGTCGGCCGCCGCTTTTTACCAAAGCGCCCGCCGCGCCCGTTGCTGGCGGAGGCGGCAGCTACAGCAGACGCGCTGGCCGCTTCCTGCCTCGCCGGTGCTGCCGTGGCGGCTCCTGCACCAGCCTGCAGCGTCATGTTCGACCCAAACACCGCATTCACGAGCGGGTGTGTGTTGCGCGCAGTGGTGGAGCTCCAAATCGCGAGGCGGCAGTGCGCCTGCAGTTCGTTAAGAACCTCGACCATGTGGGGACGCAGCCACACCTTCACCAAGCCCACAGTGAAGTCCGCCGCTGGCATACCCTCTGGGACGCGGCGTACATGGATGCGCTCCACGAGAGTGCCACGTAGGCCGAAAACGAGCAACGGCTTCAACGCCGGCATGGCTGGTTATGTGTGTCTGTCCGTCTGTGTCTGTGTGTGTGTGTGTGTGTGTGTGGGGGGGGGGGGGGGGGGGGGGGGGGTGCTTCTCCACTCGTGTTTCTCCGCACAAGCTTGCCAAGGAGGAAAAAGTAAACGCGGCTCTGCTTCGACCCCGACAAAGGCTATATGCTTCGGCCTAGGTGCGTGATTAGATTCGTGTGTGTGTGTGTGTGTGGGTGGGTGGGTGGGTGGGTGGGTGTGTGTCTGTGTGTCGATGGTACGAGCGCGTCCTGGCAAGACAAGCGCGCGTCAACCAAAACAAAGAAGGGCACGACGCCGAACGAGCGCTGCATTGAAAAGAGAGTGTGGCGAGCAGCGGTGGCCAATGTGTGGTACAATGAGCCGCCGGTGCGGACTCCAGCAAGCGAGTCTGTGGTACTCGCTCTGCCCTCACGGCATGGCATGGCGTCCTGCACCGCCAGGCAGCCGTGGTCATGCGCGAGGAGGAAGACAGCTTGAGTGCCGCATGTTCACCCGCGCCATCCCATCAGACGCCTTCCAGCGACGATCAGAGCACCGAAGGCTCACACAGTCACGTTTTCCACACACGCACACAAACACACACACACACATGCACATGTGTATATACGTATATATATATATATATATATATATATATATATATATATATATATATATATATATATCTTTTTATACGTCGACACAACAACACCTCACCGAGCTCGGTCGCACCACAGCGGCGTCAAGGAGCCAGCCCAACCAGCGCCGTTCGGTGTCGTTCAGGCCTACCGCAGTGTCACCGCATGCAATGCAGGCTACGATCCTGGCTCACACTCTCCACATCAACGCAACGCAGCCAAGGCAGAACAGCAGGAAGCGGAAGCATATATTCGTTGAGTCGCCGACGCGATTCGTAGTGCGTTTGTCCAAGCGTGATGGCCACCGCACGCCTCTCTGGCGAAGCGCCAGCCCAGACCTGCTCGTCGGCACCAAGAGTCCGTAAGCCGCAATTCGAGGGCCGGCTGTGCAGGCTGCTCGGCTTCCCCGCAAGGGGCGGGATGCTGGGCCCTGTGATACCACGGTCAGACGGCCCGGCATCATCAGGGAGCGAAGTCGCAGCGAAGAAACGCAGCCGCAACGGGGGAGTGTGATATGAAAAAGAAATGAGAGAAGGAAGGTGGAGCAGACGCGAGCAGCTTGCATGGTCCATGCGCACCCACGCGCGCACATGCTCACTACGCAACCTGCATGTGAGCTGACCGCCCTCCCCCTGTTTGTCCGTCGCCTTCTCTACCTCTCGCTCTGCCAGCGCTAGCGCCAAAAGAAGATGTACCGCTCGTACGGCGCCATCGCCGACTCGAAAGCCTGCCGGCCAATCTGCAGATCGGGCAGACCCATCAGGAAGAGCGCCAGCACAGACACGGCAGCCGCGTAGAAGAAGAGGTTCACGAGTAGGTACGCCGCACCGCGACGGCGATTGCGCTGCTCCAGGGACAAGACACCAAAGTACAAGACCAGCCAAATCCCAAACGCGGCGATGGCAACCATCCACGGCACCGCGACGTGGGTGGGCATGACCGCGTCTTGGAAGTATTGCCCCTCGATGGCCATCTTCGTGATCCATATGGTCTCCATCCCCATGCCGAGGATCACCACCCACGCCGTTGTGCCGATGCGCTTGATGCGCGGGTTTGTCATGTACTCGTACAGCTCTCGCAAGCACGAGGTGGCGAGCAGCGCCCATAGGGCCAGTCGGCACGTCACGATGTGATGCGTTGGCGCCATATGCAGGATTGCCTTCAACGTAAAGCAGTTGAGCTCCTGAAGCAGTATCAGCAGGAGGATGCCGGTGACCTGGAAGAAGCGGGTTGGGCTCTGGAAGATGTTCCAGTTGTAGCGCTCGAAGCTGCGCGGCCCCAGCTGCCCAAGGAGCCGCTTCGCCTTCCCCTTCACGGTTGGAATCTCCTTGAGAGCGATCCACTTGTACTGCTTCGCGTTCAGCTGCCGCAGCAGCCACATCCCCACCAGCATCCCCCCCGCGTTGCAGATCAGCACATCGAGTACGATGTGATCCCACCAGCACTCCCTGAAGTTTGGCAGCACGTGCTGAAAGGTCACCTCCACAACCTCGAAGCCGAGCGACACGGCCGTCACCATGCGCCAGTCCCGCAGTATGAGCATCTTGATGACGTAGCCGAGCGAGTGAGCAAGGAAGAAGACGTCGAAGAAGGTGTGGACAAAGAACCAGGGGTCCTCCTCGGTGCTCATGCGGCAGTCTTGCGCGTAGGTGCGCTCTGGCAGCTTGTTCAACAGGGAAGCATCGTAGTAGCCCATCATCTTCTGCACCGTCTCCAGGTCCTGAAATATCATAAAGGTGAGGAACACCATATATAGCACGCCAAGCGCCAGGACGGCACGCCACACAGCCGGGTGGGGTCGTACCATTAGGGAGTCGGGTAGGTGTACCGCACCAAAGCCAATGAAAACAAAGGCAGCAGCAAAGAGGCCAACCTTCACTTTCGCCGCCACGCCCATATTGGGGTAATCGTAGTACCGCAACATGAGCAAGATGGACATGAGAATGCTGAGCAGTATGAAGACAGTGTGGGGCGTGTAGGCGCGGTCGCTAAAGTCGAGCTCGCGCGCCCAGGGGCTGGCTGGCTTGAGCAGACGGTCCGCCCGGTGTGTCGACGACACAGACTCAAGCGGGTGATCCGTCAACTGAATGTTCAGCGTGGACAGGCAACGCGTGCCGCCCTCCTTGCACGTGTTAGTGCTCCCGTCGCCGTTGGCACCGCGTTCCTCCGGCAACGACGACGGGGTTGTGGCACCATCCGGACCGCCCTCCGCCCTGCACGCCGCACGCCGGTCTTCGGCGTGAGCCACTCGGTCATCCTGACCTCGATGCATGCGTGTGCATCAATGACGAGCCTGCGTGATGTGTGATATGTAAGGGTAGGAGGAAAAGAGGGCGACGATGGGAATGTGACGTGAAAGGCGCAAACAATGTAGCTTCAGCACCGCGAAAGACGTCGAGGTGTGCGAGTGCGGGGAGGGAGAGGGGTAGGGAGGGAGGGAGGGAGGGGGCGTCGCGTGCGTCTACGGTATGGAGTAGCGGCAGTGAAGGCGCTGAAGACTCTCGTGGTTCCCCGCCAATCCCGCTGCGACGAAGCTGCTCGTAGCCCTGAGTAGCCTCCTATAGGGGAAAACACGGCGCCCACGCGCACACGCTCGTCCACATTCACGAACACGCATACATGCCTACCTATCGCCATAGAAGAAGTCTTTTGGCAGCATACGTGGGTGTGGTGGGCGCATGCACGCGCACAGCACTGCGCAAGGGATCCACCCTTGCCGGAACGACTATCCGCTCGAGCAAGCCGCAGGGAAGGCTTCAAGAAGCAAGTTAGTGAGCTGTCATGAACTCGGCTGTACGGCGGATGATGGGAGAGTGAATGAGGAAGGTCGCATAGAAAGCAACAGTCATGTGCTTGCTCAGCGAAGCCCGATAGCCATCTGCGAGGAGGCGGCCACCGCCCTGAAAAGCTACCTACAATGTCCTCCCCCACAGACACACACACACACAACATCCACCCACGCATGCTTCTTCACCTTGTGCCTCGCGCATGAACTTCATTGTCCACTTGGTCGCTGCCGGCTAGCAGGAGATGGCATGGAGGCGTTGACGATCAAGGGTACGCGATGAATGAGCTCAGTCGCTCGGATACCGCGTGTACCACGCCCGTCCTCGGCGGCCACCATATCTGCAGCGACGCCGTGCACGAGAGCGCCTGCACAGGTCGTGTCGAAGGTGTCATGCATTCGTTGCGCGGCAAGGCCTGCCAGCAGCCCAGTCAGCACATCGCCCATGCCACCGCTTGCCATGCCGGCGTTTCCGGCATCCACAATTGCTGTCTTCGCGCTGCTGTGGCAGCGCACAATCGTGCCAGGGCCCTTGAGGAGGCAAGTCCCACCCAAAATGGCGGCAAGGCGACGAGCCGCGGCGAGGCGGTCCTTCTCCACATCTGCGACGCGGCAGTCCAACAGACGGGCCGCCTCACCAGGGTGCGGCGTGATTATGCTGTTCGGAAGCACCGGCAGGTGTTTACGAGCGCCGGCAGCAGCACCCCCTTCCCTGCCGTGAAGGCGGCCTGCGAGAAGGTTCAGCGCATCCGCATCCAGCACCAGTGTCTTGTCCTGATGCATCTCAGCGTGTCGCAGAGCAGCGGCCAAGGCCGCCTGGCCATACGCACCGGTGCCAAGTCCAGGTCCGACCGCCAGCGTAGAGGCCCACTCAAACGCCTCGAGCATCTGCTGCTCCAGCTGCCCGCCCGTGTCCGTCTCCACGGCTGTCACCATCGCCTCTGGGCAGCGCGTCAACAACGGTGCTGCGTACTCGGGGCGAGTCAACACGCGGGTGAGCCCGGCTCCGACCGTCACGCAGGCCTCGGCCGACATGAGAGCGGCACCTCCAAAACCGTGGTCTCCGCCGACAAGGATGGCCTTGCCACAGCTACCCTTATGTGCCAATGCCGACCGCCGAATGCCGAAGTACTCGTAGACGTCGTCCAGCGCAACGCGGCGGCAGAAGGCCGCCCTCATCCGCTCCGGCGCGGTCATCCAATCCTCCAAACCGAGGCTGCGGTAGTGCAGCTGCCCGACATAGTCTTTTGCCTGCCCCGTGAGCAGCCCAGGCTTCAGGCAAATAAAGGTGGCCGTGTGATCCGCCTTCACGCACGCGCCGGCAGCCTCCCCGGTTTCGGCGTTGAGACCGGATGGGATGTCGATAGCTACCCGCGGCACCGGGAGACCGTTGATGTGCCGGATGACATCCTCATACTGCTCTCGAGGGGGGCCACAGATACCGGTGCCCAGCAAGCCATCCACGATAAGGTCGACGTCGGCGGGTAGCTGCAAGGGCGCGCCGGGGCTCATCGTACTCTCGGTGCCGCCTACCGCCTTCCACGCATGCTGAGCACTTGCCGCCTCCGTCGGCAACGGCTTGCTGTGAGGCATGCGCAACACCGTCACAATCTTCCCAGCCTCTCGGGCGTGTCGCGCGATGACGTAGCCGTCACCTCCGTTGTTGCCTGGGCCCACCAGGATCAGCCAGTGTTTCTGCGAGGTGTAAAGGTTGGCAAAGACGTCGTACGCTGCGCGGCCTGCGCGCTCCATCAGGCAACTGAGGTCGATGTTCTGACTGGCGGCTGCCGCCGGCTCGGCACCGCGCAGCCATGCCGCGCTCCACACATAGCGGCGCAGCACCTGCTCAAGCCCGGTGGCGATGGTGCAACGCTCAGAAAGTCGACTCAGCATCGCTGCAGCCCGATACACCAAGGAAAAAGGCGTGTGTGCGTGCAAAAACGAGTATCAGTGAGCGAAGCGCCCTATGCATACATGACGGTGTATACCAATTTACCTGCGTGCATCGCCATGCGCGACTCCGTGTATAGAGAGCGAGGGCAGTCTGGCGAAGTATAGTGGAGGGGGG
>CM004655.1:458526-471675 GCA_000410695.2 Leishmania arabica | reverse complement strand
CGTGTCTCCAAGTGGGGGAGGGTGAGGGGGAGGGTACGTGAAGGATTGGAGACGGTCAACGGCAGCGGGCCGGGGGATGGAGTGGAGGTGAAGATAGGAAAGTGCGTTGACGCACATGTGCTGCGATAGAGGCACGCAGCGCTGTCAAGCACATGCACGCGTGGTGACACGCCCATGCCCACGTACAACGGTGGAGCAACGGAAGTGGGTGACCAACTCGTAGAGAGTACATCAGCGTGTGCGCGCGCGTGCACGGGGGTTATGCTGAAAAGGAGAATCAGGGGCGTATGCGTTCATCATGGTCCCCGACGTAGCGGCGATGCGACTGGCCAGACAGACGGACATGACAAAGCCGTTCGAGCCGTGTTGCTTTCGTGAGACGCCTCGCTTAGCTCTCCGTCGCTGTACCCCCTCTCCGCCTCCGCCCCCCACCCCCGCGGCAGCAGGATCGGTCGTGCATCAAGTCACTCCTTTCCTCATTCACAGCGGCCCTTTGAACTGGCAGATTGTTGGCAGCTTGTCATCCTTACTATGTGCGCCCAGAACATGCGCCAGAGCCTTTGGCACCGGCATCAAGCACACACGCACACACCATCAAAACATCATTTTTTCGCGCTTGTTTATACGCGCCGCTGCATTGGCGGCGCAGCCTCTGGCGGTGCGTTCGCCTAAAAGTCCAGCCCAAGCGCCTGCTCGATGTCGTCGGCGTCTTCCTCCGCCTGCGCACTGCCAGCCGCACCGCTTCTGCTGCCGGCAGCTGTAATCGAGGTCTCTGCCTTGGCTGCCACGGTAGCATGGCCATCGGTGCCGTGCTGATCTCGCGTGCGCTTACGTGCGTAGCTGTCGATACTCGACGCTGCGCCGTTACCTGCACCGCCGCCGTGAAGGTCGCGACTCGCCTCGCTGGCCGAGCCGTCAGCCGCACTTGCCGCCGTGCTCGGCTTCGACGTTGTCGTCGACGCCGCCGATGTGGCGTCGCGTTTGGCCGCGTCTGCACATGCGGCAGTGCTGCTGTTGTTGCGCGCCTCCTCCGCCTCGCTGGAGCTCCGCGCCTCCTGCGCCGCCGCCGTCTCCTCGACGTACCCTGCTGCTTCCTTGACGAAGGTCGGGATACGTGCCATGTCCACAACCGTTATCGCTGGCAGCCTCGTGACGCCCTCGCGGTACTGGCGAAGCTCGCGAACGACCGTGTGGAAGGTGCGGATAGCGGGCGCAAGGTCGATCTTGGCCGAGGACACCTTCGTGTCGACGGTCATGCCGATGAAGTAGTGCGCCGTGAACCACGTCGGACCTGAGGGGGCACTGCTATCCTTCACGTTGAGGTTACCACGGAGAGAGCTGCCGCTGTCGCCAAGTTGGCCAGAGGCGCGAGAGCCGACGCTGCCGCGAGTGTGGCTCGCCGCTGCCGCCGCGCCAGTGGCTTTGCTTGTCAGTCGCGCCCGCAGCTGCACTTCCTCGGGGTCCTCGAACCGGCGCGGGTTCAGGTGCAGGCGAAGCTGGCGATAGTCCTCCAGCGTGTGGCCACGTGACGAGGCGTTGCCGGCCCAGAGGATACGTATGCGCGACTCCACACCGTCCGCGTAGGCCTGGTAGTGCTCCGCATCGCTGCATGAGACCTTGATCTGTAGGTAGTGCTGGAATTTGCCAAAGAACGGGGCCGGCTCCAACACACGCGACCAAACTCCGAACGGGCCGAACTTCGCCTTCGCCTCTGCAGCGCTCATGCCGAGGTCCTTGCTAAGCAGATCGTGGCCGCGCTGGAACTCGTCACAGAGCTGGCGCAGGTTGGTGAGGGTAACATTGTAGCAGGTATTGCCGTATGGCACCGCCGGCGTCAGCACCGGGAAGAGTGCCATCGCATCCGACTTGGACTCCCGCGGGTCCCAGCCGCGGCCGAGGTGGGTGCGGGCCCGCATGGACTCGGTGAGGTAGATGGCTCGGTTTTCGGTGCCGGTCTCGTGCGGGTTTGGCTTAAACCACGTGTGGTACGTTCGGAAGAAGCGGGTGACCATGCCGGCGGCGTTCTGGTTCGGATAGCATTGGCACACAAAGGCGGTGAGGATGGCCCAGCCAATGCCGGACGGGAAGCCGAAGGTGTTGCTGTAGATGGACCTTGCCTTGCCCCACGCCTTCACGAAGCGCAAGGTTTGACGGAAAACGGCCTTGTTCGGCACGAGATCCATGATGTTGTGTGCCACTCGCACGGCGTTACAGCTCAGCACAGACTGCTCGTCGAGGCCCTGCAGAAGGTCATCCGTGATGACCTCCGGTACGCGGTCCTGCCGGATCGACCCAAACGAGAGATCGATGTCGATGCCGTCGCACACCATCGCAATGATCGGCACGCGAGACTCACGAATGCAGTGCAGGTCTGTCACCCACGGCTCGCTCTTCAGCCGTGGCGCCAGCGTGTTGAAAAAGTGCTCGCGGGTGATGCGACTGGGGGCAATCAACACCATGTCGATATCGCTGCCAGAGGTGTGCACGTTGTACCGGTAGGAGCCGGTGGCAAAGATGCGACCCTCGACTTGCGCCGCCGCCGCCTCTGGCATGCGGAACTCCGTGATCATTGTGTGGCGAATCCACACCCGCACCACGTTGACGATGCGCTCAAGCACCGACCGTCGCCGGTTGGACTCCTCCTCCGGCTCAATGCGGGTGATGCACCATTCGCTAAGGGACACGTCGTGCACCACCTCCCCACCCTTCGGCCCATCAGCCGAGACGATCTTCTTGGCCAAGAAGTCCTTGTCCGTCGCGGTGGTCGACGTCATGCGCAGCACACAGAGGCGACAGAAAACAAAGAGAAAACAGCTCTAGCGGGGGGAAGCAATCCGCCGGCCAGATCGGCTGCGCCTCGGCTAGGCGCTCTCTGGATGGGTGGGTGTGCGTGAGTCTGAGGGGACTTGGTATTCACAGAGAGAGAGAGAGCCGCGGCAAGCCACTGTAGAAAGAAAGGCGGGCGAAGGAGGCACGTCACGTCAGACGCCACCACCCCTCCCGGTGTAGAGGCAGGCCTCGCTGCTCGATACACGACGGATGGGACGCTCTGTGCAATCGCAGTCGGCTGCGACCTCGGCTGTGGTATGTGCGAGGTTGACGGGCAGGTACCAAGAGGGAGGAGAGGAGGGGAGGGAGGAACGGCAGCGCACGTGAGCAGGGTGCCTCGAGCACGTCGGTGAACGGCATACTGTGCGCGCGAAGACGAGGAGGTAAAGAGGGGGGAAATAGGCAACGTGGCGCAGAACGCAAAACAATAAAAAGCGAGGGCATTCATGGGCATGGCGGCAGGCAGGCAGGCAGGCAGGCAAGGCTGGGGGTGGGAGGGGGAGTGCAGAGAGGGCGACGGCGCAGGAGGAACTGAGGCGATGCGCGTCCGTCTCGCCCCACACAGACAGACACCATGAGCAGGCAGCGGGGTGCTTTTCATGTGCACAGGGCATGCTTTAATTAAGGGTGGCCGAGTCCTTCACAAGCACCCGCATAGTGCAGTGTGTTTCCGCGTTTGGTGGGCGCGGGCAGCGCCCCGCTAATAGCCGCGCGCCGGTGCGCACGTTTGAGGTGACGGTGTGTTGAGATCGAACGCGAAGAGGCAGGAGGCAAGAGACGCTGCGACAGCACTTCGATGCTTGAACCGGGACAGAGACGCCTATAAGCACATCCGAACATGTTAGAGGGGTGAGCGCACACAGGACAATGAGCAGCAGCAGCAGGAGAAGCCCGAGCGAACACCAAGACGCCGAGAGACGAGCACGCCAAGAGAGGAAGGACAGCAGCGTAGCACTCCATCACCGCACAGCTGCACCACATCAGAAAAGGCGGAAGGCGAAGGGCCGGCGTACGGGCACACAGACCAACACGCAGCATCCTACGCAGAGAGCAAAAGGAGGAAAAGAGTAGCAAGGCAAGCGCAGGCGTGTGCGTGAGCACAGCATCACCACACACACACACACACACTCCTCGACAGAACAGTGCACTACTTCTGGACGTGACGCGCAACACGCTCTTGTGAGGGGATCGCATTCTTCATCCCTGCAGCACCCAACGGCAAGCGCAGGAGAAACAGAAAAGGGCACGTGTATGCGGCTGTACTCTCCACGGCCCCCGTCTACTTTCGATCCAGCAAGATGTCCAGTGCACAGGGCTGCATCGTCAGGTTCCGCAGGTCCTCCATAATTGCCCGCGATGCGTGCGGACGGCGGCGCGTAGAAGCGACTCGCGTCGCGCTCGCTGGTGCACTGCCAGCGCTCAGAGAGCTCGGACAACACGTCGGAAAGCTTTGCGGACCGCTGCCGCTGCCATGCGTCGTGAGCTCCGCGCTGATCTCGGATATGGTGCTCGTGCTCGCCACCGTCGCCTCCACTAAAAGGTCCAGCACAGACTGCACAAGAGCCTCGAACAACGGGGTCGGGTGCAGCAGCGGACAATGGATGGATGAGTGCCCTCGAACGGTGATGCCCACTGCGTCCTCGACCGACACTTCGAGCGCTCTACTCTGCGGAGAGGCGATGGTGAGCGGCGGCGGCGTAGGTGATGGCATCGGCAATACCGCGGCGTTAGCCTGCAGTCGGTCACAGCTCTCGTGGTCACCATTCTCCGCCATACCGCCGGGCAACGTGACCGCGGTACCTGCAGGGCTGCTGCTGGCTTGAGGTGAGGTGTTACAACCGTTGGCAACGCCGCAGATTGGCGCGGCAAGCATCGACTTGCCTGGAACGCCACCCGCAGCCTCAGCTGCAGACGCGGCAGAGCCGACCGGCACCGAGTGAGAACTTTGGTCTCGCCGCTCCGGGGGCGCTGAGAGGCCCACCGCAGTGACTGCAGACGCCACAGCGGGAAGGCGAGCGGGGCCGGCCCTGTGGTGATTAAGGGGTGCGCTGCCCGAGCTCGAGGTATGATGTGGCTGTCGCATCAGTCCGCAGACCACTACCGGCTGCGGGCCCAGAGCGCTCTCGAGCCCCATCATAATATCCGCCGCCTGCACCAGCGTCACTTTTCGGGACGGGTCATAACAAAGACCAATGGCATGGCAGTGCCGACACACGAAGCGGCGCAGCTCCCCGTAACGGTCCGCGCCGCTGAGGTCGTAGATGTGCAGCACGGCCTCCGCAGAGAGGCCGTGCTGCAGCCGCACTCTCACCGCACGCCGCTCAAACCCAATGGTCGGCCGCACCACCATCTGTGAAGGCTTCTCGCCAAGGAAGGCGTGAGCGCTGGCTGTCTTGCCGATACCACACGGCCCCACAAGCGCCACGCGGATAGGGCTCGACAGCAAGAGGCGAGCACCGAGCGAGAAGGACGACAGTCCTTCACACCGTGCCATCTCCTGCCGTCGCGCAAAGTCAAGGAACTGGGTGTAGTTGTACCGCGCATGCAACGAGATGACGCGCTTCGCCGCCTCGCTCTCCGAGAGCGCGGTGGCATCTTGAATCACTGGCGCACTCGAGAACATGTCGTCTACCAAGGAGCTGCGGGGCCCACTGCCCGAGGAATAGGTGTACCAGCTGGGTCCTCGCTGCTGCTGCATTCGAGACGCTGCAGCACGCGAGTTGAGCGACGACAGTCGCGGCAGCTTTGCCTCCTGAACCCACCGCGTCATGTTGTACTGGTACCAGATGATGTTGTCGCGGGACATGAAGTAGAAGTCCGCCGAGACAAGCGACACATTCGCCAAGTCGCGCAGCGTCAGAAAGCTCATGACGTTGACGAGGAGGACGCGCTGGATCATCTTGAGCTCACCGCGGCTGCGGCGGCGCGGCTCGCCGTTTTCCTGCCGAGTAGACACCACCAGCTGGACCTCGTAGGAGCAGCTGGCACACACACGGCATGGCACCGCGGCTTGCGTGGACGGAGACAATGATGACGGCAGCGCCGTCACCGCCGACGGTGCGGCGAGCGCGTTAGACGGTGGGTGTCCGTTTCCATCGCTGCAGACGGGCAGAGGGCCGGGGAGCAGTACACCGCTGGACGCAGAGGACACATCGGGCCCCTGTGCCGTGGGGGCTTGTGGTCCTCGTCGCATCCCGTTTGGCGATGCACTGCCGTCACTCGCACACTCGCGGTTAAACAGCTGCGGCTCGGGAGTAACAACGGAGCTCAAGGACGTGTTGGTCATTGCCAAATAGCTGCCCACCGCCGTCCCCTCGGTCGAGCTATTCGCCTTGTTCACAACGGCGGCTGGTATGTACACGAGGTTGTTGCAGCACGAGGAGCAGAAGACGTGCCCGCACATACGGCAGTGATGCTTGCGGTTAAAGAGAGAGAAGCTGTTGCTGCAGTCCGGTGCCATGCAGTTCACCACGTGTGCATCCGGCACCCACTGGTTGAGGGGGATGCAGCGTACCTGTGACAAGTCCAGGACGGGCTTCGCCAAGGTGGGGGATTGCACCGCACCATTGCCGCTCATCGCGTTCAAGCTGAGGGTCGTGCACATCGGCGACAGCGAGCCATCTGGTGCCCGCCGAGACGCGGACGCCGCCGCAGACGCCGGCAGGCTGCTCACAAGACCGGCGCGGTTGAGGGTGCCGACGCCACTTAATGTTGTCCGAGCGAAGGTGGCTGAACACGAGTTTGAGGCGGGCTCCTCGTTCGATAGCCCGTAAAGCACGTTCACATGCAACACAGGAGACCCGCAGGCCCGTCGTTCGTGTATGTGGTTCGGGCATGGTGACAGCATTTCCTTCTCCGTCACGCCGCTGTACATTGCGCGCGCGGGGGCGTTCACCCGTCGTGGCAACAAGGCGAAACGACCCTTTTCGTTGCCTCGGCCGCGGACTAAGGCAGGCGCCGTAACGCAAGTTGAAGTGTGCCCTGAATGGGCGCCCGCACGCAGACACCAGCCAGCGTCGAAACGCGACAGACGAAGGACAGAGATGGACGCGTGAGATGTGCTCGCTTCGTTCGCAGCGCAGCCGTTTCCCTTCCTCCTGTTGGGGGGTTGGAGTTTGTGTCCGGTGCGTGATGTCGCCGAAAAACCTGAACAAAAGCCGTCACAGAGCGTGCGCCAGCGTAACGCGGTGGCACATGCACGCAGGGATAAGAAGCCAGATGCGAGAGACGGATTGGGGGAGGGGGCGCAACTAGGCGAATGCGCAACCAAAAGCAGCAGACACGCGTGCAGGAGAGGAGAACGCGTCAAGGGTGGCGTCGTCCGGCAACGAGAGGGGGGGAGGGGAGGGGAAGGGGGAGAGATCAGTGTACGCAACCACAACGAGTTGAGTTGGCTGCAATAGAGCTGCCACCGCGCTCCCCCTCAAAGACGGCGCGCAAGAGAAGGAGAGGGGGGTTATCGTGAGTGGACGGAGATAGCGAGGGGGGCGGTGACAATGGAGGGATGTCCGACTGGAATGGTTGAGCAAGGACACGTGGAGGCGGGAGTAGACAGCGAGAGAGAGAGATACCGCACCTGCACGGATGCACTCGAGCGCCGGGTGGCGTTCGTTATTAGTGCTATACTTCCTTTCTCGCGGCCCTTTCCCACGAAGCGTAATGGTGTTGCAGACGTGTACACAAAGAAATGCCAAGATGCGCGTGTGCGCACATGTGCGGGTGGCAGAAGAGAAGCAACACAGTGACTTGCCGCACACAGGCACACAAGCCCCAATTATCTCACAGTCATCAAGGAGTGGTGTTGATGGCGGCGGTGCGTGTGTGTGTGTGTGTGTGTGTGAAGATAGGAAGGAGAGTGGCGAGGGGGTTGGAGGTGTGGAGACGGAAGCACCTCGCAAACAGAGTAGAGGCGATAGTTTTCTTTTAGCAGTGGGATGGGCAAGGGAAGAAAGGGGCAGGGTGGAGGTGGATAAGTGGCGGGCGAGGCGAAGAGTAAAACGCAGGATACGGTTGGTATGTGTGGTGGTGGTGGTGGTGGGGTGGGGAAGCACTGGGAACCAAACGCCGCGGCCACCCACGCATGCACGACACAGAGCGAGAGAAGGAGGGCAGCTGTCTCTCAGTGGTCCTTGCGCTGACAAGCCGCTCCAGGGCGACGCGATGCGCGAGGAGGAGCGTTCAAAGACGACAACAGGGATTCGGGAGGTGAGAGAAGCGGGGGGAAGCCGAGCCCACAGCAAAATGACGATAGGCCCACACACTCGCAGACACGAGGGCGTGCTTCCCTTGACCTCTGCCATGGTGTATTCTTCCCTTCTCACTTTTTTTTTGGTTTGTTTGGGGGGTTCCTTCGGTTCCTCAACCTCACATGCTGAGTCCTGCACGCGGTACTTGACGCTCCGTTGCTTCTCCAACTACAATACATCAGCTTGCCTTTACCTGGGCTGCCACCACCGTTCACACGCGCGCGCGCGCGAAGAAAGAGAGCAGGCGGGAGAAGAGAGGGAGGAGGGAGGGGGGAGGCAGGGCCGCGCATCCCGTGGCGCGCATAGGCGCAGGCAGGCTTCGAAAGAGAACGAGGGAGAGCAAAGCAAGGCAGAAAGCAGGAGGAGCCGAGCGACGCGCGGCCGCCTGGCACCCCGCGCCGCTTACCGCGCCAACATTCGCGCTCAGCTCCCGCGAGTGGGAAGGGAATCTTTTTCCAATATGTCTGGACCGTCTCGGGGGTTCAGAGAAAAGAGACCAAAGAAGAATAGAAGGCAAACTCACACGCCCCGCAACACGCGGGGTGAGTGAGGGCCAAAATGGAAGCACATGCCGGCCAGCGCCCCTCGAGGCACCCGGCCAGCGCACGCGCGCAGTGGACACAGCAGTGCCCACATACACACACACACACCAGACCGCCTGTTGCAGCTTGCCACGGCGCATCGCCTCGCCCCCAGCGCACCGACCCGCCCTCCTTCATCCACCGCGAGCGCACAAACACGCGCCAGCCGAGCAGCCTAGGCGCCACACCGTCCATCGTATCGTCTTTTTTGATGGCAGGCGCTAGACCCACGCCACACAAGTGCCGTGTATGCACTCCGCGACGCAGAAGTTGCACTGTCAGTGGAAGTGGAAAGTCGAGAGAGGCAAGAGAAGAGCAAGCAGCTGCGCACGGCGGCGGTAGGTGCCCGGGAAGCAGGCCTTACGCCCAGCCGGGGTAGCCGTACGTAGCTGTGGAACCGATCTCCTCCTCGATGCGCAGCAGCTGGTTCAGCTTCGCAGTGCGCTCGCCGCGGCACGGCGCGCCAGTCTTGATCTGGCCGGTTCCCAGGCCCACGGACAGGTCAGCAATGTACGTGTCCTCCGTCTCGCCGCTACGGTGCGACACCATCACAGACCACCCGTTCTCCATGCACAGCTTCGCCGCTGCGATCGACTCGCTGATCGTGCCGATCTGGTTGATTTTCAGTAGCAGCGAGTTGCACGCAGACTTCTCGATCGCCATCTTCACACGCTCCACGTTTGTCACCGTCAGGTCATCACCGACGATCTGAGCCTTCCCGGCGAGTGCCTTCGTGATCGCCGAGAACTCGTCAAAGTTGTCTTCCGCGAACGGGTCCTCGATGGACACCAGCGGGTACTCCGCGACCCAGCGCTCATAGGTCGCCTGCAGCTCCGCACCGGACACGTACGTCGGCTCGGGGTTCTTGAATGTGAGGTTGTACATCTTCCTCTCTGCGTCATACGCTTCGCTTGCAGCGCAGTCCATGCAGATCGCGAACTTGCCCTTGTGCCCAGCCTTCTCAATCGCCTCCATCAGGATCGGCAGCGGCTCGTCGATATGCTTGATCGGCGGCGCGAAGCCGCCCTCGTCGCCGACGTTCACGGCGTCCTGGCCGTACTTGCTCTTGATGATCACCTTCAGCGCGTGGTATACCTCCGAGCCCATGCGCAGCGCCTCGCGGAACGACGTCGCCTTCGTCGGCGCAATCATGAACTCCTGGAACGGCAGGATGTTGCCGGCGTGCTTGCCACCGTTGATCACGTTGAAGCACGGCACAGGCAGGCGGATATCCTTCGTCCCGGCGAGACCCGCAATGTACCTGTACAGCGGCACGCCAGCCTTCGCCGCGGCGGCCTTGCTGATCGCCATCGAGCAGCCCAGGATAGCGTTCGCGCCGAGCTTGCTCTTGTTCTTTGTCCCGTCCAGCTCACACATCATCTTGTCGAGGCCGGCCTGGTCCGACTCGTCCTTGCCCACAAGCGCCGGTGCAAGGATCTCGTTCACGTTCTTCACCGCCTGCGTGCAGCCGGCGCCACAGTAGCGCGCCTTGTCGCCGTCACGCAGCTCGCACGCCTCATGCACGCCAGTCGACGCGCCGGACGGCACAGCGGAGCGGAAAACGCCGGCCTCCGTCATCAACTCGACCTCAACGGTCGGGTTGCCGCGGGAGTCGAGCACCTCGCGGGCGTGAACCTTTCGGATCGGCATGCTGACGGATGGGCGAAGCCGTTGGAGGGAGGAGGAGATGTTGTTGGTTATAAAAACTCTGTCCGGGTGATGTGCACGACGTGATCAGAGGAAAAGATGAGAATGCACAGGTGAGGTCGGAGATAAAGCGTAGAGAAACAGTTGCTCAAGCGTTGCAGACTACGAGTGTACGTGTGTGTGCGCGCGCACGTGTGCGCGGGGCGTTGCACCGATGCAGGGGCAGACACAGCGACCCCGTGGGCAACGGGTAGCGTACGTGAGGGCGTTGAAGCGAAGAGAGATGATGATAGGAGGAGGGTGTACGGTATGAATGAGAGCATAGGAACGTCCGCAGCTGCGTCCCAGGAATCGCCGCGGCTACCGCGTGACTGTCGCCTAACGCGGCCACCACTTTGCATAGCAGTGATGGGTATTGGCAAAGCCATCTGTGGTTCTCGGACACTACGGCAATATAGGCACGCAAGAGAAGCTTGGTGCGTGGGGTACTGCGCCAACGCGCTGAAGGAATTGTTGCCGAAGATCGGCTGCACCCCGAGCGCCGCGCACATCTCTCCCGTCCTCCTTTGGGACACTCGGCATTGCATTTCCTTCAGCCACCCCTCCGCGATGAAAGCAGGCGTGGGAGGCCTTTGCAGCCAAAGGCAACGTAATGGGGTCGAAACGATCTGCACGTCGGTCCATGATGTGCGCACTCGCTTCTTCTGACCATACGCGAGCGTCCTTCAGTGGTTTGCTTGCGCATTTTACGTTTAAACTCGAAATTTACGTGACGACAAGCGGCAGCCACCGTACACCGCAAGCGGAACGCCGCACCACAGAGGCGCCCGCCTCCGCACGCATGCCCGCATACTCCGCCACGTGTGCCGAGGCATGAGTCGGCCTGTCGCAACGAAGAAACGAAATCAGCACACGCACACACACAGCACGCTTCTCGGCTTTCCTGCTCACGCAACTTCTTTCCATACCATGCCACACGCACCGATGAACCGCATGGCACGCACGACGCGGTCGTCACGGTCGCGAAACAGAATGGCGGCGGTGGCGAAGAGAGAGCGGTCCTCAAACTGGATTTCCACTTGTGGCGGCGAAGAGACGACAGCGGCCGCTCCTGGCAATGGGGGCGACGCAACGCCGTCCAACGACGACGTCGCAGCTGCGTCGCTCCTCAGTGAGGCTGGCGACGCTACGTCCTTAGGGTCAGCCGGCTGTGCAGCAGCAGCAGCAGCAGCGAGCGCGGCGGCATAGCGATGGCTCTCCTCAGCGATGCTGTTGAGCTGCTCGCTGAGTAAGTGCATAGGTGGGTGCTCGCGCAGCGCGCGGAGCTCTTCCAGCTGCTCCGACGGACTACGGATCGTCTCGACAACGGTGTCGTCCGGCAAGTGGACACGGTCGCGCGCGAACAAGAGGCGCTTGCGGGCCACACGCTCTTCATCATCGCTACCCTTCTTGTAGTTGAAACGCTGCGCTGCCCACTCGCGATCGCGCTCGCTTCGAAAAACTGTTGGGATGGCCCCTGGCGCCAATGATGAAGCTCCTCCTTTCGCGCCTGCCCCTCCTGTCGGTGAGGACGTGTTCGTCGCCGTCGGTGCTCTCTTAGCAGGCTCTACCTTGGAACCGGGCTCTGTCGGGCTACCCACGGTGACAGGAGGGAACCACGCGTTGAAAGACGCATCCAGGTGCCGCCGCTCGGCAACGTAGCGCAAGAAATGACCCTCGGTTGGTCGGAGAAGGAACAGACCGTAGATGGAAAAAGCGGGCACGACAAGGCGGCGCAGCCACCGAAACAGAAGCTCTTTGCGTCGGATCTCTGCCGCACGAGCTAGCCGCGCCGCGCTTGCTGCACCGGCGTCGGTGCCGCTTGATGTCGACGATGACGCGGTTGGGGTGCTGGTTATGCTCCTGCTGCCACAGATCACGCCACTACAGTGCGGTTCCGCTCTCCGGGTCCAGTGGCGAGTCAGATGCGCACTGCCTCTCAGCCGCCGCATCGGTCCACTTCAGCCCACGGTGCGCCAGAGTCCTCAAAGACCGCGAGGGAGGAGAGCCTGTGTACGGTGTGCGTTTCCTTGAGCGGCACCTCTGCGCGCGTGCGGGTGTGGGTGTGCGTGCGTGCTTGTTTGTGATGCGTTACTGCGTACTTGTCCTCCTCCCCAGTCGTGTCAAGTTGATCCATGCGCATGGCGGTGTGTTGTGGCAAAAATAAGCGGCAGTGAGGAGACCAAGCAATGCAGGCGAGACACGCGGGGAAACAAGGTGATAAGGTGGCGGCAATGGCGCGAACAGTAAGAGGGAGTGGGCGGAGGAGGTTCAGCGAGACATCGCCTCGTCAGCTGGGGATCACGGCAGGCACTGCCCTTCATTACCGAGAGGAAGGCTTGGCACGCAGCGTCGGCGTGTGCGATTGGGTGCAGCTGAAGACTTAGGGACACTGCATCACCACATCACACCCGTGTCACCTCAACGATGCTGCTAGAGACCATCTGACGAGCAACGTGCGCGGGGACGAATGGAGCATAGGCTGCTCACCCAAGACAGCCACGCTCGTGCTAGCATGGAGTTTCGGCGAATAGCGAGTGCAGCTGCCACGACGCCGCTGCTCGTTTCCTCGTCACTTGCGTCCCTCCATGTGTGTTTGCGTGTGTGCGTGGATACGGTGCCAACTGTGCATTCCGCAGCGGCACATTCTTCGCGTCTGTGTCTCTGGGTGATGTCGACTTTGTTGTGTGTTTCTTTCGTTGGGGGGGGGGGGGGGGAAGGGCAAGGGAGAAGCTGGATCGCGTGTGACGCATGTGGATGCCTGGAAAGGACATCGGCACGGACACACACACACACACACACACACA
>CM004655.1:439001-458426 GCA_000410695.2 Leishmania arabica | reverse complement strand
TGTGTGTGTGTGTGTGTGTGAAGATAGGAAGGAGAGTGGCGAGGGGGTTGGAGGTGTGGAGACGGAAGCACCTCGCAAACAGAGTAGAGGCGATAGTTTTCTTTTAGCAGTGGGATGGGCAAGGGAAGAAAGGGGCAGGGTGGAGGTGGATAAGTGGCGGGCGAGGCGAAGAGTAAAACGCAGGATACGGTTGGTATGTGTGGTGGTGGTGGTGGTGGGGTGGGGAAGCACTGGGAACCAAACGCCGCGGCCACCCACGCATGCACGACACAGAGCGAGAGAAGGAGGGCAGCTGTCTCTCAGTGGTCCTTGCGCTGACAAGCCGCTCCAGGGCGACGCGATGCGCGAGGAGGAGCGTTCAAAGACGACAACAGGGATTCGGGAGGTGAGAGAAGCGGGGGGAAGCCGAGCCCACAGCAAAATGACGATAGGCCCACACACTCGCAGACACGAGGGCGTGCTTCCCTTGACCTCTGCCATGGTGTATTCTTCCCTTCTCACTTTTTTTTTGGTTTGTTTGGGGGGTTCCTTCGGTTCCTCAACCTCACATGCTGAGTCCTGCACGCGGTACTTGACGCTCCGTTGCTTCTCCAACTACAATACATCAGCTTGCCTTTACCTGGGCTGCCACCACCGTTCACACGCGCGCGCGCGCGAAGAAAGAGAGCAGGCGGGAGAAGAGAGGGAGGAGGGAGGGGGGAGGCAGGGCCGCGCATCCCGTGGCGCGCATAGGCGCAGGCAGGCTTCGAAAGAGAACGAGGGAGAGCAAAGCAAGGCAGAAAGCAGGAGGAGCCGAGCGACGCGCGGCCGCCTGGCACCCCGCGCCGCTTACCGCGCCAACATTCGCGCTCAGCTCCCGCGAGTGGGAAGGGAATCTTTTTCCAATATGTCTGGACCGTCTCGGGGGTTCAGAGAAAAGAGACCAAAGAAGAATAGAAGGCAAACTCACACGCCCCGCAACACGCGGGGTGAGTGAGGGCCAAAATGGAAGCACATGCCGGCCAGCGCCCCTCGAGGCACCCGGCCAGCGCACGCGCGCAGTGGACACAGCAGTGCCCACATACACACACACACACCAGACCGCCTGTTGCAGCTTGCCACGGCGCATCGCCTCGCCCCCAGCGCACCGACCCGCCCTCCTTCATCCACCGCGAGCGCACAAACACGCGCCAGCCGAGCAGCCTAGGCGCCACACCGTCCATCGTATCGTCTTTTTTGATGGCAGGCGCTAGACCCACGCCACACAAGTGCCGTGTATGCACTCCGCGACGCAGAAGTTGCACTGTCAGTGGAAGTGGAAAGTCGAGAGAGGCAAGAGAAGAGCAAGCAGCTGCGCACGGCGGCGGTAGGTGCCCGGGAAGCAGGCCTTACGCCCAGCCGGGGTAGCCGTACGTAGCTGTGGAACCGATCTCCTCCTCGATGCGCAGCAGCTGGTTCAGCTTCGCAGTGCGCTCGCCGCGGCACGGCGCGCCAGTCTTGATCTGGCCGGTTCCCAGGCCCACGGACAGGTCAGCAATGTACGTGTCCTCCGTCTCGCCGCTACGGTGCGACACCATCACAGACCACCCGTTCTCCATGCACAGCTTCGCCGCTGCGATCGACTCGCTGATCGTGCCGATCTGGTTGATTTTCAGTAGCAGCGAGTTGCACGCAGACTTCTCGATCGCCATCTTCACACGCTCCACGTTTGTCACCGTCAGGTCATCACCGACGATCTGAGCCTTCCCGGCGAGTGCCTTCGTGATCGCCGAGAACTCGTCAAAGTTGTCTTCCGCGAACGGGTCCTCGATGGACACCAGCGGGTACTCCGCGACCCAGCGCTCATAGGTCGCCTGCAGCTCCGCACCGGACACGTACGTCGGCTCGGGGTTCTTGAATGTGAGGTTGTACATCTTCCTCTCTGCGTCATACGCTTCGCTTGCAGCGCAGTCCATGCAGATCGCGAACTTGCCCTTGTGCCCAGCCTTCTCAATCGCCTCCATCAGGATCGGCAGCGGCTCGTCGATATGCTTGATCGGCGGCGCGAAGCCGCCCTCGTCGCCGACGTTCACGGCGTCCTGGCCGTACTTGCTCTTGATGATCACCTTCAGCGCGTGGTATACCTCCGAGCCCATGCGCAGCGCCTCGCGGAACGACGTCGCCTTCGTCGGCGCAATCATGAACTCCTGGAACGGCAGGATGTTGCCGGCGTGCTTGCCACCGTTGATCACGTTGAAGCACGGCACAGGCAGGCGGATATCCTTCGTCCCGGCGAGACCCGCAATGTACCTGTACAGCGGCACGCCAGCCTTCGCCGCGGCGGCCTTGCTGATCGCCATCGAGCAGCCCAGGATAGCGTTCGCGCCGAGCTTGCTCTTGTTCTTTGTCCCGTCCAGCTCACACATCATCTTGTCGAGGCCGGCCTGGTCCGACTCGTCCTTGCCCACAAGCGCCGGTGCAAGGATCTCGTTCACGTTCTTCACCGCCTGCGTGCAGCCGGCGCCACAGTAGCGCGCCTTGTCGCCGTCACGCAGCTCGCACGCCTCATGCACGCCAGTCGACGCGCCGGACGGCACAGCGGAGCGGAAAACGCCGGCCTCCGTCATCAACTCGACCTCAACGGTCGGGTTGCCGCGGGAGTCGAGCACCTCGCGGGCGTGAACCTTTCGGATCGGCATGCTGACGGATGGGCGAAGCCGTTGGAGGGAGGAGGAGATGTTGTTGGTTATAAAAACTCTGTCCGGGTGATGTGCACGACGTGATCAGAGGAAAAGATGAGAATGCACAGGTGAGGTCGGAGATAAAGCGTAGAGAAACAGTTGCTCAAGCGTTGCAGACTACGAGTGTACGTGTGTGTGCGCGCGCACGT
This sequence comes from Leishmania arabica, assembly GCA_000410695.2. Lineage (NCBI taxonomy): Eukaryota > Euglenozoa > Kinetoplastea > Trypanosomatida > Trypanosomatidae > Leishmania > Leishmania arabica. The sequence goes on along the minus strand of CM004655.1, from coordinate 455,578 downwards.
GTGCGCGGGGCGTTGCACCGATGCAGGGGCAGACACAGCGACCCCGTGGGCAACGGGTAGCGTACGTGAGGGCGTTGAAGCGAAGAGAGATGATGATAGGAGGAGGGTGTACGGTATGAATGAGAGCATAGGAACGTCCGCAGCTGCGTCCCAGGAATCGCCGCGGCTACCGCGTGACTGTCGCCTAACGCGGCCACCACTTTGCATAGCAGTGATGGGTATTGGCAAAGCCATCTGTGGTTCTCGGACACTACGGCAATATAGGCACGCAAGAGAAGCTTGGTGCGTGGGGTACTGCGCCAACGCGCTGAAGGAATTGTTGCCGAAGATCGGCTGCACCCCGAGCGCCGCGCACATCTCTCCCGTCCTCCTTTGGGACACTCGGCATTGCATTTCCTTCAGCCACCCCTCCGCGATGAAAGCAGGCGTGGGAGGCCTTTGCAGCCAAAGGCAACGTAATGGGGTCGAAACGATCTGCACGTCGGTCCATGATGTGCGCACTCGCTTCTTCTGACCATACGCGAGCGTCCTTCAGTGGTTTGCTTGCGCATTTTACGTTTAAACTCGAAATTTACGTGACGACAAGCGGCAGCCACCGTACACCGCAAGCGGAACGCCGCACCACAGAGGCGCCCGCCTCCGCACGCATGCCCGCATACTCCGCCACGTGTGCCGAGGCATGAGTCGGCCTGTCGCAACGAAGAAACGAAATCAGCACACGCACACACACAGCACGCTTCTCGGCTTTCCTGCTCACGCAACTTCTTTCCATACCATGCCACACGCACCGATGAACCGCATGGCACGCACGACGCGGTCGTCACGGTCGCGAAACAGAATGGCGGCGGTGGCGAAGAGAGAGCGGTCCTCAAACTGGATTTCCACTTGTGGCGGCGAAGAGACGACAGCGGCCGCTCCTGGCAATGGGGGCGACGCAACGCCGTCCAACGACGACGTCGCAGCTGCGTCGCTCCTCAGTGAGGCTGGCGACGCTACGTCCTTAGGGTCAGCCGGCTGTGCAGCAGCAGCAGCAGCAGCGAGCGCGGCGGCATAGCGATGGCTCTCCTCAGCGATGCTGTTGAGCTGCTCGCTGAGTAAGTGCATAGGTGGGTGCTCGCGCAGCGCGCGGAGCTCTTCCAGCTGCTCCGACGGACTACGGATCGTCTCGACAACGGTGTCGTCCGGCAAGTGGACACGGTCGCGCGCGAACAAGAGGCGCTTGCGGGCCACACGCTCTTCATCATCGCTACCCTTCTTGTAGTTGAAACGCTGCGCTGCCCACTCGCGATCGCGCTCGCTTCGAAAAACTGTTGGGATGGCCCCTGGCGCCAATGATGAAGCTCCTCCTTTCGCGCCTGCCCCTCCTGTCGGTGAGGACGTGTTCGTCGCCGTCGGTGCTCTCTTAGCAGGCTCTACCTTGGAACCGGGCTCTGTCGGGCTACCCACGGTGACAGGAGGGAACCACGCGTTGAAAGACGCATCCAGGTGCCGCCGCTCGGCAACGTAGCGCAAGAAATGACCCTCGGTTGGTCGGAGAAGGAACAGACCGTAGATGGAAAAAGCGGGCACGACAAGGCGGCGCAGCCACCGAAACAGAAGCTCTTTGCGTCGGATCTCTGCCGCACGAGCTAGCCGCGCCGCGCTTGCTGCACCGGCGTCGGTGCCGCTTGATGTCGACGATGACGCGGTTGGGGTGCTGGTTATGCTCCTGCTGCCACAGATCACGCCACTACAGTGCGGTTCCGCTCTCCGGGTCCAGTGGCGAGTCAGATGCGCACTGCCTCTCAGCCGCCGCATCGGTCCACTTCAGCCCACGGTGCGCCAGAGTCCTCAAAGACCGCGAGGGAGGAGAGCCTGTGTACGGTGTGCGTTTCCTTGAGCGGCACCTCTGCGCGCGTGCGGGTGTGGGTGTGCGTGCGTGCTTGTTTGTGATGCGTTACTGCGTACTTGTCCTCCTCCCCAGTCGTGTCAAGTTGATCCATGCGCATGGCGGTGTGTTGTGGCAAAAATAAGCGGCAGTGAGGAGACCAAGCAATGCAGGCGAGACACGCGGGGAAACAAGGTGATAAGGTGGCGGCAATGGCGCGAACAGTAAGAGGGAGTGGGCGGAGGAGGTTCAGCGAGACATCGCCTCGTCAGCTGGGGATCACGGCAGGCACTGCCCTTCATTACCGAGAGGAAGGCTTGGCACGCAGCGTCGGCGTGTGCGATTGGGTGCAGCTGAAGACTTAGGGACACTGCATCACCACATCACACCCGTGTCACCTCAACGATGCTGCTAGAGACCATCTGACGAGCAACGTGCGCGGGGACGAATGGAGCATAGGCTGCTCACCCAAGACAGCCACGCTCGTGCTAGCATGGAGTTTCGGCGAATAGCGAGTGCAGCTGCCACGACGCCGCTGCTCGTTTCCTCGTCACTTGCGTCCCTCCATGTGTGTTTGCGTGTGTGCGTGGATACGGTGCCAACTGTGCATTCCGCAGCGGCACATTCTTCGCGTCTGTGTCTCTGGGTGATGTCGACTTTGTTGTGTGTTTCTTTCGTTGGGGGGGGGGGAGGGGGAAGGGCAAGGGAGAAGCTGGATCGCGTGTGACGCATGTGGATGCCTGGAAAGGACATCGGCACGGACACACACACACACACACACACACACACACACACACACACACGCACATACACACACACAAGCAATACACATGTAGCCACACACGCACACCGACTGTGCAATGGCGAGAGGGAGAAGCGCAGAGGGGCACCAGATCACACAACGCACCCCGAGAACACAACAGATGCGAAGAACAGCAGCAGCAGCACGGCAGTGAGCGGCGGATGCCACCCACAACAACTACGGCACCATAGAAAAGAACCAAGAGAAAATAGGGAGTGCAATGCAGAACAGCTGGAGGAGGAGTGGGTTCCCGACACCATCACCGCTCACTGTCCCCCACCCCCTCCCCTCCTCGCTCCGCATCCCTCCTACCGCGATCCTCACACACGTGTTTGGGTGGCGGCCGCTGTCGAGCGCGCAGATGTCAGGCGCCGCCGACGGGCTAGAAATGACAAGAGGGCCTGTGGAGCACAGCGGGACGACGAGGAGGCTAGGAGAGCGTGCCGTATCACGCTCACGCGTGTGCGCGCGCACACGCGTGAGAGAGGAAAAGGCGCCAGCTTCGCACCGAGAGGAGGGGAGTCCAACACAACGCGGCATGGAAAACGATAGAGAGAGGAGCGCGCGCCCCTGCCCGCCACCCACAAGCGGATGAGGAGGGACGCTGATCGGGGGAAAACAAAAACTCAGAACCGAAAGGAAGCACCCCCGATCCCCGGAGGGCAGCGCGACGCGGGAGGGCGGGCGAGGGCCGACAGCACAGGCCAACGGCGACGGCGGTGGGTGAGCCAAGAGACGGGGCGAGGCTGGGCGCGGAAAGAGGATGGCGGAGGAGCAACACCAAGCAGAAAACATCAGTGCCGCACGAAAAGACCGTTAACGAGCACACACACACACAACGACGTGGTGCAGATGGAGGCGATCAGCGCCACAACAGCAACAGCAAAAAAATGGGCGAAAGACACGGCACGCAGCCACGCAGTCAAACACCTCCACAGACGCGCGAGCGCTTACACATACACACGTATGCGCACCGATCTATGCACACACACACACACACATATATATATATATATATACATGTATATATATATATATATATATATATATATATATATATATATATAACTATGGCCTTCATGGACCGCTAGATGCCGATGTACACGCAGAGAGAAGGAGTGGAAGGGTGAACACACGCATGCGCACACACATACACGCACGGATAACAGATCAACAGACGCAAGCCTAAACGATATAAACAAGAGACCAACGAATATTGAAACAGGGAAAGCAGAAAAAAAAAGGAGGAAAAGAGCAGACGACCCAACACACACGCTCGCCTGCACGGGCACCCGCGAAGAGAAGACCGCGGATCAGTCGATAATCCTCTGCAGCGTCGTAACAGCGCACGCGACCAGCTCGTTCATGCACTGGGGAGAAGAAGCGACGACGCACCTTCACTGACAGACGGACGAGCACAGACAGACAGACACACGCATGAGAGAGCAGCGATCAACACCTAAGTCTCCAGATGTTGGCGTGATTTTTCAAGTTACTACTTCGTTCGCTTGTCTGTCTCTCCTTCCATCCCGTCACCGCAGCACGCACACACGCACGCACGAGCACTCAGAGGATCGCCTTTCGAGCCGTCAAGATCGTAGTGGCGATCGCGGCTGCTTGCAGACCGCACAGCGGGTAGCGGAAGTCGAGGGCGAAACGGTCGTCGTCCTGCTTGCCGAAGAGCATGACCACCTTCCCCGGATCAGAGACGGCGACGAGCTGAAAGTTCTTCTCACTCGCCTTCGTGGAGCGTCCGTGGAAATCGAGCTTGTACCCGCGTAGCACGCCATCCCACTGAGGCTCCTTGCTCTTGAGGACAATGATGTTTGGGCTGCCTGGGTTTCGCCGGTACTCGCGAGCCAGCACCCCGTGCAAGAACCACTTTTTCTGCCGTCCAGCTGTTTCGCTGCTGCTCGGCGCGGGCGCACCGCTCGCTCCAGGAGAGTCGCACACGGCCGAAAAGTTTGGTGTCGCCCTCGACATGGTCGAGTAAGCCGCGTCGACGTCATCATCAGAGGAGTGCACCATTACCTCGTCGATGCCGGCGTGGCTGCTGCGGCGGCCGTCACGCAGAAATTCGACCTCACCGCCCTCCAGCGGCTTGATGTACCCAGACTCCGGGTCGATGGCCGGCAGCAGTACCGTGAACGACGACCGGTTCGTGTCGGCGAAGTTGTGCAGCAGAACCGCCAGAATCTCCTTCCGGGCAGCCTTGCTGCCCTCGCTGAACAGCACCATCTCCATCCCCTTTCCGCGCCGCGATAGCTTGCCAACAAAGGCGCGCGTGTCACTGTCCAGCTGCTGCTGATTGATTGTGAACACAATGTTGGCACCGCCTTGCGAGACGGGGTAGAACTGCCCGCCAACCCCGCTCGACGTATCCTCAACCATTGTACGTGTCTTGAAGCTGCGCGGGACGGCCGCTAGTACAAAGTCGCCTGTGTGCTCGAGGAAAAACTGGAAGGATTGGTGGCGGCCAGGCAGCAGCGACGCAATTCCGAGACCCTTGCGCTTGCGCCGCTCCAGGTAACACTGCAGCAAACGGCGCCGGGGGCGGTAGTAGATGCGCTCACGCGGGTCCATTGGCAGCACGGACTGCGCCATGCTGTACATGGAGACGGAGTCGCTGCCCTCCTTGCGCGTCGGCATGATGATCCCACGCGCGCACCCGCTTTCTCCTGCGACTGCCCCACCGGCGGTTGCCGGTGATGGCGAAGATGCCAGAGCACAGCCGCTGCCGAAGGCACGCTGCACGGCGGCCTCGGTCAGTCCTGATGGGACCATGGCATTCGTGTTGCTGCTTTGGACAGGCGCGTCGAGGGTGCCGTCTCTCGCTGGCGCATTCTGATGCCGCTGTTGGTGGCGGTGCGACCGCTTCCTGTCGGGTGTTCTGCTCGCGGCAGCCAACCCCTCTGGCCCGGAAGAGGGGTTGAGGTGGCGGCGTGGCGGCTCTGGCGGGGCCTGCGACGACGGCAGAAGAGGCGGCGGCGAAGCAGCCGTAGCTGTAATGTCCGCTGCACGTGAGCGCTGAAAGCGCGGGACACCGCCCCCGCGACGCGGGGGGGGCGGTTGCGAGCTCCTCGGTGGAGTGGCTGGCTGATAGGCTGCTGAGTCCATCTGCGGCACTATCGATCAATGCCGACCTCCTCGTCCTTTTCGTGCGCGTGCGGCCCTGTGTCGTGGCGGCGAGTGTACGTGCACCTGCAGGTGTGTGTGAGTATGCGTGTGCGTGGCACAGGAGCAGGAAGGCGGCCGGCTGGAAAGGGGGAGGGGTGTGGAATGCAGCGGAAAAAAAGGGGGCAGGGGCTTAGAGAGAGATAAATAACCGCTGACACAAGTGCCAAAAAAAATGTGTGTGCGTGTGTGTGCGTGTGTGTGCGTGTGTGTGCGTGTGTGTGGAGAGAGAGGGCGGGGATCGGGTTAACGCGTTGAGCAGAGGAAACGTGATTCAGCCAGAGTGACAGAGAAGCAGCAGCGTGCAACAAGGGCACGACATGTTGCGACCCCACCCATCACCATCCGCTCTCCCTCCCTCCCTCCCTCCCTCCCCCTCCCCTCTTCACAGGCTGAGGAAGGAGGGACGAGGACGAAGAGGGGGGAGGCGGCGCGCACGAAGAGGGAAAAGTAATATGAGAATAAAGGAGCGAAAAGACCGCCCACTTGGCACGGCAGATGAGGCCCACACCCCGACAGTCACGTCGACCGGAAGAGACAGGGTGGTGGGGAGAAGGTGCAGCACAGCGCAGTAGCCACAGGCTCCCCCCCCCTCCCCCATCGCATCCTTCTCACCTCCGCTCTCTGCGTGACAGCCAAACAGAAAACAATACACACCTACCATCACACCATGGCACGCGCCACCACGTCCGCGGTGAATCAACTACAGTAATGAGCCATCACTGCAGCTTCTTCTGCTTGCGTGCCTGTAAGTGAGTGGCTAGTCGATGCATGTGTGTGCGCGTGCCCGCACCCCACTGGCGTTTCTCTGGCTTACCGTTAAACGAGGGAGAGGTGAGAGGAGAAGCGCAACGCCAAGAAACCCCCTTGCGTGTCGTCTGGGCCTGCGTATCTAATGTAGTAATTTTGTGGTGCTCGCCCTCTACGCGTGTGGCGCCACGTCAGCTGCTGCTACGGTTACTCTTCATTAGTCGCCCACAATGTCCGCCGGCGCCCTTGCCGCTGTGTCACTGTCTCGCAAGTCGGGAGAAAGGAGAGGCCGACGCATCAAGCATGAGGCGTGTCCGAGTCTGCGTAAAAAAGGGAGGAGAAGCGCCTTCTCACGCGCGTGCACGCAGAGCCACGGAGAGAGAGGGGGTACGCGCAACGCACAGACGAGGACCACAGCAGAATGTGAACACGCACGCAGACATACACAAGAAGCAGATTTATTTAAGCACCCACACGCACACATAATGGAGAGCCGGAAGTGGTGGTGGGCGCGGTCATACGCTACTACAGGAGTTCGAAGTCCAAGTCGTCCTCATCGCGCGCCGTCTTGGAGCGGCGTTCTGCCGCCTGTTTCCGATGGTGCCCACCCGCATCTCCGACACCCGCAGACGCCCCGCAATCGCTGACTTCGCCGCGTGCACGGCTCGTCGCCGTCTGATCAATGAGGACGTCGAAGCACGCCTTCTTGCCGGTGTGCTTGCCATACTCCACCTCGCGAAGCAGATACGTAACCCGGTCGCCCGCCTTCACCCTCGAAGACGTGTTTGATAAGTGGAAGAAAATGGACTCGCCGCTGAGGTCGTCCTGGATGAAGCCGAAGTGATCTGCCTTCATCTCCCGTACCACGCCAGAGAACCGGGACTCGCTCGTCATCGTACCCGGTGCTGCGTCGGCCAGAACGAGCGGGCGGCCAAAGACGCCCTTCCGACGCTCCATCGAGGAATCAATGATGACGCGCTGCGCCACGAACTCCACATCCTCGTCGACATCGGCAGCGGCCTCTGCACCACTTGCGGGCGTCGCCGCGGCGGCGGTGTCTTCGCCGCCGCCACTGTGCGCGTGAGTGGCAGGCTCCAGGCAGAAGCGTACGTAGCGGCCGGAGCGCAACTCGGTGCCAAGGGCGAGATCCACGCTCTCCAACGAAAAGGGAAAGCGCGGTGCATCTTCGTGATATTGCCGACGCGTGTCCAGCTCCGCAATCACGCCGACACCCGCCGCTGCATCCCACTCTACAATTTTCCCGTAGAGCGTCAGCGGGGATATCGGTGTTTCCTTTCCTGTTTTGGCGTCGTAGTATCTTAAGCTGACGGCGATGCGATGCAGCTGGGATTGGGTATCGCTCGTGGCTGCACTGCTGTCTTCCTCCAACTCCCCTTCTGGGCTGCCCAGTGAGAACTCTGCCGTCTCGGCGGCGGCTAAGGCAGCGTGGTCGCCGTCGTCTTTACGGGTGCTCGGCGAGTCTCCCGCTACTCGGCGATTGATTCCTTTCCCCGGGGGCACCGCAGCTACTGCGAACGAGACCCGCTCTCCCTCCGTCACGTAAAAGCCGCCCATCAGTGCGCTGCGAGTGAAAAAGAAGGACTTGTGCAGTTCGTTGCACGCCTCTTCCCGCGCCGGCGGAACGCCATCGCTTCTAGCAGCCGCAGCATGAGTATCTAGAGCGACGTACGTATGCTTGAGAGGGGGCGCAGATGCGGCAATCCCCTCCGCCAGCACAAAGCCGTAGCCGCGGCGGTGCTTGAAGGCGGTCACGGTGCCGTGCAGACGCACAGCACCGTGATTCGCATTGTGCAGCCTGCCCTCCGCAGACTCCCCAAAACCGCTGAGACACAGCTTAGAACGATGCAGAATACCAGCGCCAGAGCTGAGTCGAGCAGTCGTGTTCGAAAACCAACGAAGTGAGAGCCCGCTCGTCAGCGCGCAGCTCAAGCCCATCCTGCTTCCGGTGCGGAGAGCAGCGGCGGCACTGGCATCACTGCGACGAGTAAAGCTCAGGGGAGGCAACGCCGCTGGGAGCGGGAGCAGCACGCGGCAGGAGAAGTTTAACAGCATTCTAGGAGTTTGGCGAGCCTTTGTAACACTAATAAGTCAACGCAACGCACTCGCTGTGTGTGTGTGTGTGTGCGTGTGCGCGCCACCGCCTTGTGGGTGTGCAGGATACCTGTGCGTATCCGAATAACTCTGTGCCTCCGCGTCACCACAAAATACATCGAAGACGAAAGGAGAAGAATGAGGAAGTGTACTGCCGATGGGTGTCACTGCGTCCAGGACGCGCCACTGCGCTGCCTGTCCCTTCGCTCAGGAGAAAGGTTGTGGTGCGGCCTCCAGCGTGCCAAGCGCTGTGCGAGATGGTCAAGAGGAGGAGGTGAAAGCTGACGGACGCGCCCCGAAGCGCAGGCTATCGGGTGTGCTACGCAGCAGCTGGGCAACCGTAACGACGCACTCTCGGGTGCGAGCGCGTCCTTCTGTGCGTGCGCACGAGCGAGTGTCCGCCTCCAAGGGAACGAGGAGTGTGTGTGGGCCTGCTCGCTTACTTGTTGGGTGTCATCATGCTGACGTGTGCCGGCAGCACATCATGTGCCGTGAAAAGAAGAGCAGCGAGGATGGTGGAGGAGCCGATGGCAGGCGTCAGCGGAGGGGGAGAAAGTGACCAACGACACGCCGCACAGCTAGCCGCATGCAGCCAGCCACGCAGAGCCGCAAGCTCAAGGGTGAGAAGCGCAGAAGACGAGCGGAAGCGGAAGAGAAATTTTGAAAAAGCAAAAGACCCGTACGAGGCCCCCCGTCACCATGCTAAGAGAGGAGTGCACAAGGAATGGGACGACAGACCGCTGCACGCACGCACGTACACCACAGGTGGTACGCATCGTATGAAGCATCACCATCTGTGTGTGTGTGTGTGTGTGTGCCGCGCGAATCACTTGCAAACTTCTTTGATGTATTTTTTATGGTTGCGCGTCTCCTCTCACCTCATCGCACAGGAGAGGTCGGAGAGGAGAAGAAGCGCATGTGCCCCCTGCTGTCGCTGGTCATGCGTCGCCTAGCGACTCGCTCGCGCTCTCCCTAGCGCACTCGCGCACATTCCACTTCTCCACGTCTTGCTCGGCACACTTCTTCTGCAGCACTACGGCCTCAAAACCAACAGCCAGCACCTCCGCGCGTTCTAGCCCGAGGGCCGCGGTCCGGCACAGCTGCGTGGGAGTAAGGTGCCACACCCTGAGTCTGATAACGAAGGATTACTCCTTCGACGTCTACACCTGAAAGGTTCTGGTGGCGGTGTGTGTCGGCTGAGTGCAATCTCGTCGTGCGTATCGTATGCACATGATCAGGGGAACCAAGCCGACAAGCTTCCAGTCCGTGTGCATGCACAACACAGCTGCATTGGCATATGCGCTCTAGCAGAGGAAAAGGCAGCTCCGTGGCGTGTCGTCTCCCCGCGTGGCAAGCTTCCACCCCTGTGAGCGCCTCAATGTCTTGTCCCTCTCCGGGCCACCCGCTGGGCAGCCCTGTCTTCAGAGCTCTTTGAGGGTTCTCGCGGCTGGTGCTGCTCCTCGGCGCGGAGAGGGCTGCCAGGATTTTCTTCAGCCCGTTAGTGCCTCTGCTGCCTAGTCCGCGCTTCACCTCTCCAGCAGTGCAAGACGGCGTCTGAATTCGCCTGCTGCCGGACTCGGTGCACCCAACATGCTTGACAGCGGCAGTCTCTGTCCGGGTGGTGACTGGTGAAGCGATGTGCCTATACACTCGCTCCGTTGAGCTGGCGTGTCGTCTGCAGAAAGAGAGGGGAGGAGTGAGTGCACGGAGCGAGAGGTGTGTGCGTGTGTGCATTGCAGCTGCCATGCTGTACAAGCAGAAGAGAGGATAGACCCAAGAGGCCATGCAGGCAAGGAGGGGGTGGGTTGTCGGATCATGAGAGCGCGCACATCGCGGCCCTGCCCCTGGGCCCTCAGGAGACGGCATGACGCCTTTTCTCGATGGCTGCCACTTGCACAGTCCGTACAAGGCCCAGCAGCGTGCGAGCGACCTCTGACTTCTCGCCGCACCACCCCGCAGAGATTCGGAGGGACAAGAGGGAGAGCCGCGGGTTGGCGGAGTGCCGGCCGCCGGCCGGCAGCAACATTTTTATCAGTGAGGTGGGCCCTTTGCCATCATTTACCTGTGTCAGTGGTTCTTTCTGGCTCTACACCGTCAATGGCCTCCGTAGGCTGGGTGCTGTACATCGGCTGAAAGAGGGCGCGTGCATGTGCCTGAGGGAGGGGGGGGGGGGGGCGTATCCGTCACCCCCCGTGCGCCCTTCGCCTCCTGCCCCCTCCCCCCTCCTCCTCACATCAGCGGCACTACACCAGTGATTTGCCCAAGTGCAGTGTGTGCACGTAGCCTCTCGCCGTACTCGCGAAAAGCCACTGCCCGTCGCGAGAGAAGAAGACAGAGGAGATGGCGGTGCCGACCACGTCAGCCTCACCCAGTGAAGCACCCACCTCCTCTCCGTCGAAGACGTCGGCCTCATCGTCGTCGCCCCCAAAGCCGAAGGTACCGCCACCGGCGGTGCCGCTTCCAGCTCCCGCAGCTGCGTCGCTGGTCCCCGACACCACCCACAGCACCCCATCTGATGACGCGTTGCCGCGAGCGCGGCGGCCCGCTTCACGCAGGGACACGGTCACCACAGGCGTAATGATGCTCGTGCTCACAGCCCACACGGTAACCAGTCCACTGGCGTCACCGGCGGCGAGAACGCCTTGCTTCGTCGGCGACCAGCAGACGCTCGTTACGGCCGAGGAGAAGCCTTCAAGAGGGATGACAGAGCGGTCAAACCAGGCGACGCAGCTGCCGTCCGTCGCCGCCGACACGACACAGTCACGACCCCGCAGGCCGTGGGTCGCCGTCTGCAAAGCCATCGAGACGATGCGACCTCGGTGCGGCTGCAGTGCCGCAGCCTGAACACGGCGCGCTACCGCGGCAGTCGCTGGCGATGGCGAGGACACCGCGGCAAGGTAGTGGTGGTGGTGGTGGCCACTCTCCTCAGGAGCCGCAAAAGCGTCAGCGCCCGCGGGATGCGCTAATGAGGCTGTCAAGCAAGCCGACGCCGCGGCCACTGCGCCGTCACGGAACGAAGCAGTAGAGACTGACGTGGCGGTGATGTCGAGTGTCCTAATAACAGTCGACGAAGTTGGCAGCGCGCGTGGCGGGCCGTAGTACTGGAGCTCGATCGACTTCGCGTCCCTGTTCGCGCCGACGAGGAGCGCACCCGAAGTGGTGCCAATGAAAACCTTTGTCATGGCGTCCGTGCCGGCCCGCTCCACGAACTGCGCCGTCACCCCGATACAGCCCATCGGCCGAATGCCGAGGTACGACACGCAGGATGCCGCTGGGTGCAGTGGCTGCGACGCTGTCCACGTGCACACCTTGCCCTCTTGGCTAATAGAGTAAAGGTGGTGGCAGCTGGCGTCGCCGTGAACGGCCATGCGCAACACTGGCGCCTGGTGTGCCTGCGGCGATGGAAACGACGAGTAGGCCGGCCGCTGTGGCGGAAGTAGCAGAGTCGTTGTGGTGCCCGTCGTCGCCAGCGCCCGCTCCAGTAGCCGGCGTGGTTCGACCTGTGCCCACGCCTGCCCAATTGACCACTGCACGATCCGGCCACACCGGGTTCCACCGAGCAGCGTCGACGGCTGCAATGGATGGGCGAGCAGTGTCGTCACCTCCGAGTCGCATACGAGAGGGAGCACAATCACAACGTGCTCAGGCATCGTTGTTATGTCGCCGATGACGCAGCTCCCGAACCCACCACCAGGAGCCGCTACAGCCCCGGCAAAAGAGCCCTCTTTTCGAGGCATCGTGTTGGCAGGCAGAGGCACGAGGAACCACGCCAGCACAAGTCCTGGTGACTCCTTCGCAACCTTCAGAGCCGACTCAGTCGTGGTGCCCGGCACAGCCGACGGTGCGGCGGAGGCAGAGCCCCATGGATACCCGCAATCCATGGAGGCACGCACCCTCGCAGCAGCCGCAGCGGCGGCGGCACCGGTCGCCGGCATGGCAGCCGCACCGGCGCGCTGCTGGGACATCCCGACAGAGGTGCCACCGGTGCTGAGCATGAACAGCGGGTCGAGCGCGCTGGCGCCCGTGCGATTGTCCGGCCCTGCCGGGTCGGTGTTGCCATGGCAGCGCGTGCTCACTGAAAGCTCACCGCCATTGCCGCCACCCGTTACAGCGGGAGAGTCGCACGATCCGTAGGCAGCTGCCACGCACACCGACCACACCGTAGGCAATGTCATCATGGCAGCGTCGCTGAGTCGCTGGCCGGCAGCCGCGCCGTCGTAGGGCACGAGGCACGAGGTGGAGTCCAAGATGACGCGTCGACGGCTACTCTCGACTGACCCGGCTACATCACCGAGCAGCACAGAAGGGTTGAAGATGCAGACGGGCTGCGTCACCGTAGCCCCGGTGGCATCCCGCGCCGGGACACGCATACACTTTCGTAGGAAGCCCCAGCCCCCATAAGCGGCCAGTCCTTCCTCTGTTGGAGGCGCGGCGGCTGCCCTTGAGGTGACCGTCGGCAGAGTTGATCCATAAAGCGACCCGACAACAGGGCGCGCGTTTGGAGAAGCGGCAGAGAAGCCGGCCACGGCAGCGTGCGCTGCCGTGCAATCCTTGTGCATTGACACGAAGTGAATCGATCTAGGTGCGACGCCTCCGTCGGCGGAGGCAGCTTGAGCCTGCGAAGGAGCGGACTGCTTACTCGGGGTTGTCGGGCGCGCCTTCTGCGCCGTCGGGGTGGTCGGCGAGGCCGGCGTGACAGGCGATGAGGCCGCAGAAGGGGCGGCAGCTTTGGCTGTGACAGCGGAGCCGCGAGTCGACAACACAGAAAGCCGCCCCCCACCGCTGCGGCTACGAAGCGACAGTGGCAGTGCCGATCTTGGCGAAGTCGAGTTGCCTGCCGCTGCTGCTGAGCCGCCCGCAGCAGCACTGGCAGGCAGTGCCAAAGAGAGGGTACTCCTCGACAAGGACGTCGAGGACATCGGGCTGCCATCCGGGTTTGAGGAGCGGCCAGAGATGTACTGCTCCACTACCTGCTGCTTCGCTTGCCGGGCGGCGCGTAGGGCCTCCAGCTGTCTCCGCTTCTCCGCCAGATCCATTGCGACGATGCAGAAAAGGCAGGTACCGGCGGGCAAAAGAGAGAAGGCCGCGTGAAACAGCTCCTAGCGCGGGGGGTGAGAGGTCCGGCGGCGGCGGACCTGGCAGGTGCAGTGAGACACAGCAAGAAAAAAAATTAGCGGGCAAGCGGCTTTGCAAAGACCACTCCACGGAAGGGGTAGCAGTGGGGAAAATCAACGACAGGACAGTTACGGCCTTAGACCCTGCACAGAACCGACTGCACGCAAAGTAGGGTCCGTGCAAGGAGCCGCGCTACAGAATCGGGCAAGAGAAGGATGAGACCCAATACATGCGACCGTGGGACGCAGGCAGCACGCACGCACCAAGACAGACAAGGTCCTTTCCTCGCTGTGGCCCGCCAACCGCAAGGGTGCACGGGTATAAAAGAAGTGAAGGGGCTCACGTCCAACAGCGGCCACGAGAGGAACGCCCACACACACACACACACACAGAGAGAGAGGAGGAGGAGGAGGAGGAGGAGGAGGAGGAGAGGGCGAAGAGTTGCGTTTTCCGTTCCGTCTGCGTGCGTGTGCGTGTGCGTGTGCGTGTGTGATAGACGTGCCAAGAACCGGTTGTAGTTGTGTTGCTACACAGACAGCGCGTACAATTCTAAGGTGCCTTGGACGTGTTGGCTCGTTGTCCTTGTCACTGTGGGAGAGAGGGGGAGGGGGGGTGCGTGGGCGCGTGGGTGCGGCTCTCTCGCTTCCTTCTGTTTCCCCTGCTGCGCGCGTGAGCAGATCCGAAATACTAAGCGGCCTCTTTCCGAGAGAGACGCGCCGCGGCGTGCTGACGTGCGCTGACGGCGTGGATGGCTGGTGTTGTTGTTGCGGATGGAGCAGCTGCTCTCCGCACGCTTCTTCTCACTGCAGCGAGTGGGTTGTACGAGGTGCACAGGTGCGCATGTGCAGTGGCGAAGGGCCATGGGAAGGGAGAGGCAGAGACAAGCAGACACAGAGGCGGAGGACGAGAGCAGGGCAAGGTGCAAGCGAGGAAGGAAGCAAAGAACGAGGGCGTGCGTGAATGAAAAAGAAGCGGCCATGGCGCGCACGCGAGACATCTAAACATGAGCGATGCGAGAGGGACAGGCAAGGAGAGCGATTTGCAGGCACCACGTGCGCGCAAGTCTCCCTCCCCCTCTTCGCCTTTGTCCGTGGATGCGTAGTACACGAAAATAACGCATGTGTGAGCCCGAGCGAGGACTGCAGGGCGTACTCGACCCTCGCAGCGTCGTCGTCCAAGACTGCGGCCTCGCAGAAGAGATGGGTGGCGCGTCCACAAGCAAAGTGATCTCTCCCGCTCACTCGCCGATAACGCTACAAGTAACTATGAAAGCCAATCCGCCACCACCCATCCCACGTAGGACAAGGCAGGCCTGGTTGGGAAGAGGGAGCTCTTCTTCGCGCTGCTGCTGCTGGACTCCACCTGATTGCTGTCTTATGCGGTCTACAGTGCCGATGTCGGAAGAGAGAGAGGGGGGGCACGAACACGAAACAGCGTCGAGGCGATAAGCAGGTTCAAGAGTGTGCACCATCCAGGAGCACGCGAACATGTGTACGAGGGCAGCGTGCACCCAATAAGTCACGAAAAAATGGCCACGGCGCTCAAGGCGACGATCCGCCGTCTGGGGTGGGGGGCGGAAAAGACAACAATAAACATGAGAGCAGTGACCAAACAAAGAAGGAAAACACACGAGGGAGCAAACAACAAAAAAGTGAGACACTATTCACGCGCCTACACAACCGTACAGACAAGGATGTGGGTGCGAGTGTATGTCGGCGTAGCACCACCTGTCTGCCGCGCTTTCCTTTGCAGTCCGTCGATGTGCGAAAGCTGAAGAACAAACATATATATATATATATATATATATATATATATATATATATATATATATATATGCTTCCCTGTGCAGCTGAGTACCGGCAGTGCCTCGGCCGAGCACACAACAATAACAGCAGCAGCAGCATCTTTTCTCTCCGGTGGAGCCGCGCATTCCACCCCGCCGTTGGCCTCCCCCTACGTGCTCCGCCCTTTACGTGTCCGCCTCCGAGAGCAAGAGAGAATTTAAAAGGGAGGGCGGAAGGTTCGACACGTTCACCTCCTCTCCTGTCTTTTAAGCTTGCGCACTAAAAATACTGGACAGCGCGCGGTCGTGCATTACATGCATCACGCGCCAGCCTACTCATGCCCCCATCTCCCCAACGTCAACACCACTACTCTGCAGTACCTTGAGAGCGGTGCGAGTCGCCCTGAAGCACCCCTCCACCGGCTGCTTTCCCGCCGCACACGGCACCGCCACCCTCTCACTCCCATGGCTATCATTCCTCGCCTCGAACCGCGCACCCAGTTTACGCCGCTCCTTTTCAGACTGCACATAGCCCTCCTTCAGCCTTTCCTTGTCCTTTTCAAGCTTTCGCTTCGCCCGCACCGCAGACGTCAATTCTTCCGACATCTCCCTCCGCTCCACCTCGGCCGCGCGCAGCTTAACCTCGCACGCCCGCAACTTGCCCAGCAAATCTTCGGTTTCTTCCCTCAGCAGTGCAGTCTTTCCTACCGCGTCGGCACACCTCTTCGACAACACTGCCTTCTCCTTCACCGTCTCAGCAACAATCAAAGACAGCGAGTCTCTGTCCGCCACCACAAAGTTGACTTTTTTCTCAAGTGCATTGCAGCATTCCACTGCGGCCATACGATCAGCCGCCTCGCTTGACAACACTCGCTTAACACGCTCCGTCTCCGCGTGCGCCTCCTCCAGCTGGCCGCGCAGCGCCTCGTTGTCCTCCTTGGCGGCCTCGGCCTCCGAGCCCTTCTCCTCCAGCT
>CM004655.1:296644-423302 GCA_000410695.2 Leishmania arabica | reverse complement strand
GGGTACCCGATCGTCCGGAACACGTCTGCCTGCGTCGCAGGGGTCGCGCCGCACGCGTCCGGCGTCTCCACAGACCAGAACACGTGGTCGAACTGAAAGTCCTGCGCTATCCGCCTTGCCGTCCCCATCGACTCGGCGGCGCTGCTGTTGTTGCTGCCTCCCAGGGCCTTGACAGTCACCACAGCGGCTGCCTGTTTCGCCGCAAGGGTCACTTTCGTCCCTTTAGGGGCATTGTTTTCACGTTCGTTTATGGGTCGCACGCGCACCGACACCTTCACCCGCTCCGCCTCACGCCGCACAGTGGAAGGGTGCATCCTGGAAGAGACAGACGTTGGTGCAGTAATACCGGCCACAGTATGTGTGCGTTGAGTGCTTCATGTATATATATAGATAGATACGTAGATATATGTGTGTGTATGTGTATCGAGGCGTGTAGAAGGGGAGAGGGGTGGACGGGGGGAGGTGTGAGGTATACAGTCGCAGTGACGCGCATCCAACGCACGGCGCCGCGGGAAAGATTCAGGACCGAAGAAGGGGTGCGTGGCGCGCTTGTTAAGCAAAAACGCGGGCCGACGGCATAGTCGGCATGTCTGGCTTGCCTTTGGGGCGGAAGAGGGGAAGGTCGCGGGGGGAGGGGGTTTGACCACGACGAAAATATGGAGAGGCGGTGAACTGTGCAATCAAAGACACCGACGCACCGCCGCCCATAGCGACACGCTCGAGGGGGGATAGAAAGATGTCTGTACGCGTGAAACTGTCGCACATGCAGGAAAGGGGGTAGGGCCGTGGGAACAGCACGCGCATCTGCCGCACAGCGCTGGATGGTTTGGCCCCAGCTCACCCCATGCCTTCCAGCAGTCGCCGGAGGCGTGTCGACAGCCGTTTGCGAAGTTGAGATGGTTTTTCGCTGCTGCTTCGTTGGCGGGGTAGCGGTAAGGAGGGGTTCCGTGGGCACGGCAACACTCCCCTGCGCATTGTCGTTGTACGTTACGCGGAGCGGGTATGCGCTCGAGCTTGCGTCCGCGGTCCCTGTATCGCCAAGGCAGGTGGATGACGCCCAGGCTGTTTGGCTGCGTATGGCGAAAGGGACGGGAAGTGTGAGTTCAGAGAGAACAGCCACGAGAGCACAGCGCACAGGTCTTGCGCCCTTCCTCCTCTCTGAAAAAAGTGCTGCGTCGACTCAAACACGTCAGTGCTGATACCCCGGCGCTCGATCGCCTTCACCGTTGGCTTGCTGCTTCCTTTCCTCCGCCACTCCCACAACGACCTCCTCGGCGCACCGCTCGACCAGCACCGCCGCGGTCAACTCCTCAAGTGTATCTTCCGCCGCAGCACCACCACTGTGCGCCGCCGCCTCCCATTGCTTTCACCGCAGCACCTGCAAGAACATAACGAGCAGCTCCGGATGAACTGTGCGGACTCGACATGGGCAAGGCGGTGCGGCAGGTAGTGCTGCCGCGCTACCAGTACAGCTTCTCTGCAAGTTCTCGCCCGCGAACACGTCGAGGGAGGAGACAGAGTACAGGAAAGAAGAGAAGGGCGAGCGAAGTGCAGCGAGAGAGGCACACCGTCTCGGCTTCCAGCGGTTTTTTACGACACTTTCATCTCGCGCCGCGGCAGGTGCCGTGCCATTCGCTGATGGCCTGTTGTGTGTGGCTCTGATGCGGCACTCCTGGAGGATGAAGGTCGCTAGAAGGTGCAGTGGAACCCGAAGGGCAGAGGCCGAGGGTGTTGCTGCCTCATTCGGCGAGGCCCCATCGTGTAGACGCGTCTGCATCACCTTGCACGACGCAGCGGCGTCGACGACGGAGCCCATGGCCGCTGAATGCAAGTCAGCCGTCCACCGCACACTTTCAGAGACCACGGCGGCCGACGCCTCCGTAGGCGCCGGTGAATCAGCCGATAGTGTCGTAGAGGGAGACGGAGAAAGAATATCGTGATCCAAATTCGCCATAGCAGCCGTTTCATCCATCCAGGCCCGCTAGCGCGCTAATGATACCTCAGCGTGAGTGACAGGTGCGACGAAGACAGGTGAACCAAGCGTTCGGTTACGCTCTAGACCTTGTGGGCTCAACGGTGCCTGCGGTGATGGGCGCGTGGGTCGGCTTGCCCACGCTGCTCCCATGCTGCGGGTGGCCTCCGCCATCGGCGCTTTTCCTGCGCCGTCTTCAGTCTCCAGGAAATTGAAAGCGCGGTGCCCACCGTGTTGCCGTCGGAGCAGAGCCAGAGCTGCGTGGTGCGGCGCATCCCTCACGTAGGTCAGGTATGTGTGCTGGGGCTGTTGTGAGAGGAAGAGCAGCACCGCCGCTAGCGCGCGGCCATACCACTCGCGGAGTAAGACGCGCTCGATCTGGCCGTACACGTCCGCAAGTACGATGGGGTACAGCGGCTGCCCATTTCCATGCTCTGTCACGGCCGGCAGAGACCTTGCCTCAGCTACAAGTTGAGTCACCGCTGATGCAGTGGTGATCGAGCGGCGGCTGGGGCACTTCTGTAGAGGTGTATAAGGTGGCGGTGTCCGCTGCATCGGTGCTGCTGCCGCAGGAGTAGCAGAAGCGGCGCATCGCTCCTCTACCGCCTGCAGCATGTGCAGCACCCGCACAGCGTGCTCCACCGACACGACGCGATTGAGCGGTAGCAGGAGCAGCGAGAAGCACTATCCAGCGTGTTCTGCCTTAAACCCGCCATCAGCGTCTGCCGACGCTCGCAGCGTGCGTACAGCATCGCCCCAGGTTCGCGCGCCACCCCGTGCAAGCAACCAGTTCAGCAGCATGGGCGGCAACAGCGACGATGCAGGCAGCACAGACCACAGCTGGCTGTTGAGGGACAGCGCGACACGACGTACAGCAGCCTCTTCGGTCTCCAGCAACCACTGGAACCGCCACCCATCGTCGCCGCCGCCGTCAGACGCCGCTCCAATACGACAAGAGACAATCGCGCTGTCCGCCTGGCGCGTCGCTTCCCCAGCCTGCCGCCGTGCCTCGCTGAGCTGAGTCGATCCTTCTCGCGCGTATCTGTGCATCTCCTCCACATGCCGCATCAACACATACAGCCACACGACCACACACTGCTCGTCTGCTACGAGTTCTGTAGGGCATGTGC
Source organism: Leishmania arabica (assembly GCA_000410695.2). NCBI lineage: Eukaryota > Euglenozoa > Kinetoplastea > Trypanosomatida > Trypanosomatidae > Leishmania > Leishmania arabica. Next base: position 420,200 of record CM004655.1, on the reverse strand, counting down.
AAAGTAGCTCCAGCCAGCCGTGCAGCCGCGCAAGACGACGCTCGACATCCGTGCAAGACTGGAGCTCAGGCAGCAAAGCAGAGCGAGAGAGTGCTGCAACTCCAGTGACAGAGTCGTCGCACGGGGCTGAAATCCCAGCAGGCGTTAGCGCAGCAGCTGTAGCTGCGGCGCTGAACAGCGACGAAGTACTCGAAAGCGGAGCGCCGCGCTCGAGGCGTAGCCCCGCTGACGTCACAGCAGCGCGAGCCGCGGCAAACAGCGCCTCCACTGCTGACGGACCGCCAGGTACACTATTAAAGGCGCGACTCACGTCCGCCAGCAGCCGGCCAACATTTCCGAGGAGAACTGCGTGCCGCGCTAGGTCGTCCCCGTGGTTGAACAACGCTGCTGCTGCCGACTCCTCGAGCACCTCTGTCTCTTGCGATATCCAGCGGTGAACAATCGCCGTCACGTCGGACACAGCCGCCGCGATGAGGTGATTCATTGCAGAAGAAGCAGCCACTGCTTTCTCGTCGTCGCTGCCACCACCACCGCCACCAGAGGCGCTTTCGTGCACAGTTAACGTATCTGGGCCACAGTGCCAGCGGGTCATCAAAGCAGCCTTATGGACCAGCTGCCGCGCCGGCCCACTCTGCGTGCACCGCAAGGTCACATCGAGCCATTCCAGTTGCTCCTGAGTAGAGAGGAGCGCGCCGCAGGAGGCGCGATGCTGGTCTGCCATTAGTCGCATCACCACCGCAGGCACCGCGTCGACAGCTCCCTTAGCCGGTGCTGCTGCGGTCGCAGGGCACGCTGATGCCATCAGTGACCGCAAGCAAGGAAGAGGATCCAGAGTGGTCGCCGTCCCCGCGCTGCCATCGTTTTTGCAGCAGTGGTCTGCACTAGCACCGCCGCCCTTACCGTCGGCCGGCTGGCGCTCAAGAACGGCGGTCCACTGCTCGGCGCACCGTGCGTGACTGCGAGCGAGGCACTGCAGCGCCACGCCAAGGGCTTCGGCCGGCTGCAGCCAGCGGTACACAACGAGCAGCGTGCCCCTGGTAAGTGCATCATGACGCTTTACCATGGCTGCCGTGCGCTGGCCAGGCGGAAGCCCTGTAGAGGAGGTGTATGCATCGCCGCCGAGCATAATGTGCCTCCAGTGCACCACTTCGGTGTCCGCAGTGTCGGTGCACACAATCACGCGGTACCAAAATGATGCATCATAGGTTGTTGGCCGGCATACTGCCTCACTTGTCACCTGCGAAGGCAGCGCCGCTGTGGGTGCGTACGGAGAAGTAAAGAAGGCCTCAAGCAGCTCTAGCACGGATGCCACGCCGTCGTCCCGTCGACTTTGCACCTCCGTCCTTGCGACGTCTGCAGCGGCGCTCACGCACGGCAGCTTAGACCACGTGTCGCTGAGTATGGTGCACTTAGTTGTCCAAGACGGCGCTCGACGCACGGCCCGCGTCAGCAGGCACAGCAGCGCTTCTTCTTGCTGCGGTAACAGGACGGACAATCGCGATGGCGGATCGGCCACCTCAGCGAAGGCCAGTTGGCCATCATGGGTTAAAAGCTGCTCCACCCATGCGCAAAGGACATTGAACGCGGAGAAGCGCGTCATGCTCCTCGTCGACCACTGCAGCAGCAGATGCCAGTTGTCGACGGAGCCCAGAGCCCGCCAAATATGCCTTGCTTTCCGGGTCGCTTCCCGCAGCACTATGCACTGCGCTTCTGTATGGCGCCGCCGCGTGGTCCTCAGATGTCCCTGCGGCGCCGACGGCACGGCGCCGCCGCACCTCTATTGCGCACCAGGCGAAGACGACAAGGTCGCGAATCACGGCGAGCAGTTGCCCCGTGGTGATTGAGTGGCTCACAGCGCGTACCGCGTCACTGGACGCCGCCGCGGATCTCAGCCTTTCCCGCGTAGGGGTGGCGGCGAGAGCGTGCAACAGCGACGCCGACGCCTCATCAGCAACCGAGATCACAGCTCTTGTCTGCTTGTAACCTCCAAGAGCGGAGGTGGTGTGCCGCTGCCTCGCATTGAAAGGCACTGGCTGCTGCTCACCCACCACGCCGCAATGCCGCTCGTGGTGCATCGCGCACGCACCCTCCAGCACACAAAACAGACGTGTGAAGCGGAGCATCGCGTGCGCAGCACGCTGGACCAGCCCCGGCGCATCGGACATTCGGCCAGAACTCTCCCCATGCCAGTCTCCCGGTGCCGATGTCGCAGTCGACGACGTCACTGCTGCTGGTGGAATCGCTGCCAGGGCACGGAAGTAATCCGGGGCCCGCCCGTAGCACTGCATGTAATGGATTGTCTGGACCGCCGCCCGCCGCCGTCGAGTCAGTGACGGCGACGCTGTCGTTGAAGCAGTCCCTGCTGCACGAGCGGCTGCAGCACTTGATGATAATGGCGGTGCAGCAGCAATCTGCAACTCTTCTAGGAGTCCAAGATGAAGAACGGTGGAAAGAGTTAGCAAGGACAGCGGTGAGATACCGCCGTGCGCGTCCACGTGGGCGCCGTCGCTGTGCTGCTGCTCACGCACGTTACCGACATCGCAACCCTTGTCAGCGCCGAGGATAACTGCGATAGGATTGAGTGACGGGTGCTGCTGAGAGGCATACGCGATGAGCCCAAGCGGGAAGACTGAGCCGCCAGACGCAGGCGATGTGTCGCTTGATGTTGACCGCATCGCAGTTGCCTCAGCTGCACTCCGCGAGCTGAAATCTTCGTACTCGGCATTGTCGGTTGCCGTGTGCGACGCCTGCTGCCGTAGGAGCATCCCGTAGACGGCAATGATGACCTCCAGCGGCATAACGTGGTCATCTGTTTGCGGGCTGTGCGTGTTGTGTGATGCGGAGGCGGCAGCACGGCGGCGACGTTCACCCTCGGCAAGTTCGTAGAAGCAGTCGAGGGCACTGTGCCACGACAAGAGGGAGCCGCAAAGCAAGCGCGATAGGGAGAAGCGGGTAGTTGTGGTCGAAGCGGCTGCCGCTGGCGGTACGCGCGCAGCTGAAGGTACCAATCCTAAAGTCATGTCAATGCGACTGCATCGCGCTGCCCAGGCATCTCTGAACGAGGCCGCATCCATGACTGCCGCAGCTGCTGCGGTGTGATCACATTGGCCAGAGTCGGCTTGCTCATCGGTGCCTCTTCCGAGGATGGACGCATCACTGGCGCTGGAGGCTTGGAAGCCAAAGGGCGGCGGGGCCGGAACGGAACGCTGCCGCTGTCGCCTCACCGCCGCCGCCGCCGCCGTGAGGGAGGATAGGCCAAATAAGTCAACGCGTCTCCATCGCGATACCATCCACCTCGCCGAAATCCCGTAAAGATGCTGGCAGGTGTGTTTGCTTGCATGAAAGTGGAGTGGGAGAGATTTGGGGATAGGAGGTGATGCTTTCCCTGTGTGTGTGTGTGTGCGTGTGTGAGCGCCTCTGCTCCTTCGCCAGCGTGAGCGAGGGAAAGGGAAGCGACACGGAGGAGAAGGGAGAGAAGGAATCGAACCGGAGTTACACCGCGGCCACTGAGCGAGACGGCATATTCGATTCTTTCGATCCGACTTCTGCCGTGTGCATGTGCATGTGCATGTGTGTGTGTGTGTGTGTGTGTGTGTGTGTGTGTGCACGTGTGTGTCTGCCCTACGCCTTCATCCCCTCCCCCCACCCCTCCCCTTTCGAACTCCTGTTGTGACGACTGTGGTCGGCGGCACTTCTACGTTTGCGTATGCATGTGTGCCGCTAAGCCGATGCGTACTTTGTCCGTCATGGCATGGCGAAGAACAGGCGCGCGGTGAGACGCGGAGATGGCAGCGACCCCGACAAGGCGTACGAGCAAAATAAGAGGAGCGGGATGTGGGGAGGGAGTGTCTCAAGTCACGGCACGAAGTGGTCAACGGCAAGGAGCTATACGCCAGCAATGCGAGAGAGACGGAGAGGCGGAGAGGGGCGGAGAGACGCGGGAGAAGGGCACCGAAGGAGGCAGAAGGGGGGACGTGTAAGCGTGAAGCAAGAAAAAGAGCTGGCGCTCTAGTTTCCCTCTGTTTGGCCACCACTTTGGATGGCGTGCGCACGTCTTTGCGGGGTGCATCCCGCGAAGACGGCAAGATTACAAAAGAACACGACCAAAAGGGTGGGCTGTACCCGTCTAACAGTGCCTTGCACATGCCACTGCAAGCGTCGCAGCAGCGGGGTGGCGGTGAAAGCGGGAGGAAGAGACGGGTATGAGAAGCAGGGAACTGTGTGTATCCGTGTTAGGGGGGGGGGGTGGAAGTGCCACAAAAGGTGTGGTGAAAGGAGGCCTAGGCCAGAGGAGCGGCACATTGGGAGAGAAACGTCCGCGCCTGCCTCCTTACTGGCTTTTCAGCGACTTCGCTTTCGCGTGACTCCACTCCGCCCGCTTGGACCTCCGGTCTGCGATACCGTAGTAAAGCATTTGGGCCAGGATGACGGCGTTGAGCGTGGCGGCGACACCGAACTGAGCCAGCAGCACCGCCTTGCCCTTGTCCCACGATACGTTCAGGGACGTCGTCAGGACGCGCACAACCCCGCCGCCGAAAGCTAGAAAGAAGGTGAGAAAAGACAGCTGGCCGCGGCACCGGGTTCGGTAGTTCGCGTAGATCTGCGGCACGCGGCTGAACATGCTGAAAAAAACTTGTCCGCTTAGCACATACTCGTGGATAGTACGCGGCACCTGCCCGCTAGCAAACATGTACAGCACCAACAACTCGGTCGCCAGCGCGAGGCTCGCCCTACGCGTCGACTTCTGCAACTTTGCCACGAGCAGCAGCAGCACCAGAAGTTGCAGCGTAATAAAAATGTTCTCGCCGCAGTCGCGAAAGGGAAGCCCCTGCACGACACCCCAGCTGGTCGAAATAATGTACGAGAACAACTCTATGAAGAGAGAGAGTAGCGAAATGCCATCTGCTTTGTGGTTCTGCCACACCTTCAGAATCTGCGGCACCTTTAAAATCGACGACCCCACCACCACCGCGTAGGAGAGGTAGTTCGACACGAGATCCCGCATGATAGACTCGACAGACATGCTTCTCCTTCTAGTTGCTGTCCAGGGTGTGTGTGTGTGTGTGTGTCTGTGTGGTTTTATTTTTGTTTTTCTTCCCGCCTGTGCTGGGAAAACTCAACAACAAAGTGCGCACGAGGATGTGGTGGATGGACGTCACGCGCGATGCACGTGGTGGAGAGGCAGAGAATGCGTACGAGTGAAGCGAAGAGGGCACGATCGGACGCGATGAATGCTGGCTTGACCAAGACGAGTTCACAGACGGCATAGGGAAAAAATAGCGGTTCGCGCTGGCTGTGCAGCACACATACACACGCAGGCAGGCAGGCAGGCACGCACACCAGTCGTCATACGCATGAGCATACCGCACAAAAAGAAACCGAGAAGTGATGATAGGAGATCACATGAGGAGAAAGTGCAGCCCACTACCCCTCCCCCTCTTGCTCTCTCCTGCCCTGCCCCGCCCCGCCCCGCCCCGCCCCGCCCCGTATCGACGCCTACGCCTACACCCCGGCGGCAGTGGAGAGCGGTGGCGCCAAGCAGTCAGCGCGTATCCCTCGTGGTGTTGGCGTTTGGGCATCGATTGTCGGGAAAGTGCGTCGCCGCTCCCTTGTCGTCTTTTCTTCGTTCTTGGGGGACGTGCCGTCACTGAAGGTGCCACACACACACACACACAGAGAGAGCGCGCGAGCAGCAGCAGCACACGAAGAGAGGGCCGTGAGGAGAAGAAGAGGAAACAACCCAGCGCCCATGAGCAGTAGGCTGCAGTAGAACGGCACCCTGGTCACAGATACCCGCGCACTTCCTGCGCCAGACACACGCAGTTGCGTATCAAGTGCAGCATGCGCCTGAGCGTTGTGTAGAAGACAGAACCATGAGAATGAGATGTATAAGGCGGCTGATCTTGCTACCCGAGCTCCTACACACATACACGCAACGGTCATCGCAGGCAGGCGCGCCATCAGTAGTCGCCATATCGCTGCAGCCAATCCATTACCCGCACCGCCTTCTTCACACATTGGAAGAACGGCTGCGCTTTATTGAAAAAGTGCAGGTAGTCGGCTTGACTTCCGCCGACGGTAACCTCCTCGTTCACGATGTCGCGCATGACGCTGCCGTTGTGCGGGTAGGCAAAGACGATGCGCAGCACGTACTCGGACTGGCCAGCGAATGCGCGCTTTACGAGGCGCGACCAGTGATGCGTGGCCTGTACCGTTGGGAACCGCAGGAGGAAAGCGGCCTTGCGGCGGACGTCCATGTTGAAGAGAATGTAGTCCTCGGCATCCGACTGCTGTAACGCCTGGGCTACGTCGTGAGAGGGGGCCCTGAAGGTGCTGCTCGCACCGGACGCAGCGGCGACGACGTCACCCTCCGCCCTCCGCACCTCGGATACCTTTGTCAACGTCATCCACGGCCCCGTCTCCGCAGGTTCGTACCACAGCGGGTACGGGTTCCGCACCAGCTCTTCTGTCATCGGGTCTCCGGCGTCGACGAGGGTCACGTGAGCGCGTATGTACTCCCACTCGGCTCGATAGTGCTCCAGCACGTCAGAGGCAAAGCTGGAGCAGCTCGCGCAGTCTCGCCCTCGGCCGCTCATCAACACGAGCGGCTTGCGGCACAGCGGAGGAAGAGCTGTGGAAGACTCAGGTGAAGCATCGCCGACGCGAGGGCTCGCCGTGTCTGTTGGCAGCGTCAGGCGCGGCAGTGCAAACGTCGAAAAGCAACCCGCATCGCGCAGGGCGCGACGCACCTCGCGCCACGGTGTCATGAACGGCTTCAACCCTGAGTCGTAGTTCAGTGTTCTTTTCATAGCAATGGTGCGCCACGCGTCGGTGCCGCCCGCTTCCTCATCGCTGTCACCTGCGGACGACTCCGCCGTAGCAGCGCGCACCATAAGCACGCCCGGGACGGCGGTGGCGCGCGATTGTACGACACACCTGTTTATCTCGCTGCTTCCGTAGAACAGCGCCACGGCGCTCCCCGTCAGGTGCGCATCACGGGAAAAGCGCGGCCCATGAGTGTCCCTCCCACGAAGACAAGAGCCCGAAGCGTCAGAACGAGGAAAGAGAAACAACATGACGACCATCAGCAGCAGCAGCAGGAGATCGGGAGATAACGTTGCCCATCTCCACTCCCCACACACGCGGCGCTGCATGGTGCGGGGGGCGTGTGCACACCCCTCGGATGGGGTCTGTGCTGGTGATATAAAGGCGTCCATCAGCCACGTGCGTCGCCGAGGGGGGGAGAAGATGGGGGGAAGGTGGGGGGAAGCAACTGGTCCTTCAACTACACGCTGCTTACACATGTGCTTCTTTTGTGTTTTTCGATTGTAACGGCTTTGATGGTCACATCTTCCCCTCGCCCGGGAGGCCTTCATGTGCTGCTGCTCCAAGGATGGTACGCGCATGGAAGATGGAGGGAGTAGCGCGGGAAGAGAAGTGCCCCAACCGAGTAACGTAAAAGAGCTCATGAGCGCGTGCCAGATGAGAGACAATCCAAAGCACTGACGATAACACTCTGGTGCTTGCGTTTCGGGGGTATGTGTGTGCATGCACACCGCGTCGTTCTGCATCCAGAGAGATGTGTCGTGCCTGAAAAAAAAAAAAAAAGAAAAAACGCGGCGAGCAAGGGAGACGACTCGCGAGACATACATGCAGACCTGTCGTCACACATACATGTGCACGCAGCGCATCGGTCAACGCTCAACCACGACGCGTGTACCGCACCTCGCCTCGTACGATGGACAGCCACGCACATGCTGGTAATGGACAGCGTCCTTGAAGATCCTCTGTCGTTATGTGTCGCTGCTCAATCCGTCATCTTCGATTTTATTCGTTTTGGAGAAAGAATCGCACAGATGGGAACGCGCACCCGTCCGTGCACAGGCGCAGAGTGAGCATAGGAGGGTGGGAAGAATACGAGGCGAACACCGAAAAATAAATAAAGACTTCAGGACTCCCGGATGCCCTTTGACACAACCTCGCTATATCGAAACGCGTCACTTTCAACACACGCATACGCAGCATTCGACCGGCCCTGACCATCACGCATGCACCCTCTATCATCTACAGCGACCCGTGCAACAACAGCGGCAGACATCTCCGCACACAAACACAAGAAACAAAACACACACGCGCACACTCTGCCGCCTTGGCATGGCGGCAGAGAACGACGTGAGGCGAACTGCGACACAGAGTCAATGCCACCAACGGCCAAGGGTAGGGATGTGGGGGGAGAGAAACCGAGGAGGGGGTTAGAGAAGGACAGACGAATGGTGGACAATACGCACACCCACGCACAGGACACACACCCGTTACGTGCGCACCAGCTCCCATGCGAAGCAAACAAGCGAAAGGGACAAATAAAAAGAACAGAGGCGACAGGGGGGGAACAAAAACAACGTGTGTGAGAAGACGGCGGAGGTGTACACGCAAGGACACGTCGCTGGGGCAGCGTGCCCTCCCTGGTCACCTCTCGGCGCCTCGCCAGCCCAACGGAGAGACAACAACAGAAAACAAAACACGGAGAGGCGCATGAGGAAGTTATGAGACGGCGGGTCAGGTCGGGTGTAAGAACGAGGAGACGGACAAGGAGAGCGAGCGCCATGACCGCTGCTGCCACTCGGAAGCAACACAAATAAACTACAGAGAGAGGAGGAAAGAGCGCAAGGAGGCGGTGGAGGGAAGAGACAGAGGAGACGGTGGCGCTGCACACGCACCAATGGACAAGGAAAAGCGCCACAAACCAGAAAGCAAGAAAGCAACGAGAAAAAGAAAACTGAGTGACATCGTACGGAGCAGCGAGAGACAGGAGGAGGAGGTGGTGGGGGGGGGGGGGGGGGGGGGGGGGGGGGGGGGGGGGGGGGGGGGGGGGGGTGAGGTGGGAAGAGGTGGTGGCATGGCCCCGTTCAGCTGGCGATAGTGGGCCGAGTATTGTTTGTTGCAACACACCTGCGTCGACCACCCTTTCCCCTATCGGAAAATGGCCCGCCCTCCCCCATTCCTTCCTTCCCTCCACTCCCCCACCCCCCCCACACCCGCACCCACAACCAGGCGAAGAAAAAAATCGGAATTGTCGAGAAGGTGGCGGAAGGGGACGGTGATGCCCACGACGCACACGCAACACCGTGGGGAAGGGAAACAAGAAGCATCGACAGCAACGTAACACATGTGCGCCGAGGGCGAGCACATCGTGGCCACAAGCAGCGTTGCGACAGCAAAACAATCGAAAAGGTCACGTGAGCCTTCATGCTCGCTCCTTCGCTCCACTTGTCCTCAGTGATGCGCATGCGTGCAGAGAATGCCGAGGCGGTGGAGTTCAAGGTGGGGAGGGGGCTGTACAGGGAAGCAGACGGACACCAGCCCCCCCACACACACACACGCATGGAGGAAACAACCCCACAGAAAGAGTCAAGCACCGGCACATGACTTACATGGGCCAACGAACAAATACAAAACAAAACAGAAATCAGCAATCAGAAAGATAGCACAGTCAAGACCGTCAGCACTCTCCTTCTCACCCCTCATGCTTCTGGTGCCCCCTCTCTCTCACAGCACCACATCCCTTATGAAGGGGTGCTCCAGCAGCTCCGCGCTTGTCGGCCGCTTCTTGTGGTCGAGCATCAAGCAAGCCTCCACAAACGCAATGAACTCCTCATCCACCATGTTCGCAGCGGCCAGCTTCTCGCGCAAGACGCTGTACGGGGCTGTCGTCGTCCGTGGTGGTGGTGGCGCCGCCGCTGCCGCCCGCGACTTTCTCGAAGATGCGCAAGTGTGCGGCGCCATGGTCGGGACCGGGGTGTAAAGGCAGTACGGCTCCTCCCTGTCGTCGGTGTCGCCCTTCTCGGGGCGGCCATGCTGCCCATCTGCGCCGCCGCCGTACTCGTAGATACACCCGAACTTGTTGATGTAGTCGCTTGTGTGACGGCCCTCCCACAGCATGCGCCGCGGGAACGGCGTGCCGCAAACGTACACGATGCGCGCCAGCATCTCTGGCACGGTGTCTGAGGTGAAAAGCACGTCGCCTGTGACCATCTCTACCAAAATCGCACCAAGTGACCATACGTCAATGCGGCCGTCGTAGTCGCAGCCCAGCACCACCTCTGGAGCCCGGTAGCTGCGGCTCTGGATGTAGGAGCTGAGGTGGTCACTGAGGAAGCAGCTGCTACCAAAGTCGATCACCTTGACGATGCAGCGGCTGTAGGAGACAAACATGATGTTCTCCGGCTTGAGATCGGTATGTATGAGGTTGAGGGAGTGCACGTACGTCAGCGCCTCGACAATTTGCCGCGTCAGTCGGCGTAGGCGGGGAAGGGTAAAGTAGAACTCTTGCTCCTCCTCCCGGTTGTACTTGCCGTAGTCGTACAAGGTGTCGCGCAGCAGCTCCGTCACGAGCATGACATGCTCCTTGTAGTAGAAGGCGTCGATGAGCCGCACGATATGCGCATCATCAGGGTCTTTCTGGCGGTTCAGCAGCGTCAACAGTCGTATTTCATCAAGCGATTGGTCAAAAAAATCCTTTGTGTTGTTGATGATCTTCAGGCAAACTTGGCCGTACCCCAGGATCTTGCGCTTGGGTTTGAGCCGTGACTTCGTCGCTGTGTTGCCAGGCTTGACTTGCTGCTTGATAGCGCTGGCGGTGGTAGCGGTTTCTGACCCCCTGCAAGAGGCGGTAGTTACACCTCCCTTGCCGATGCAAGCCACGTCCTCGGCCCCATCTGCCGGCGAGGCAGCGGCACTGCTCGCATCGTCGTCGTCGACGTCGTCCTCGTACTCGCCCTCGTCGCTCTCCTCGTCCTCGTTGTATATTGGGTCCTGTAGGTCGTAGCAGCGCACCGCGCGGCTGAAGGTGGCCTTGCCCAGCATTTGAATGATCTCGTAGCGACCGGCAATAACGGTTCCAGGGACGATTGGGAAGCTCTTCTCCTCCTCAAAGCCTGTCTTGAACGGGTCCATGATGACGCGCAGGTTGAAAGTCCCCATCGTTGCCGGCGCGCGCTTCTCGCGCACAAGCTGTCGGAAGCGATGGCGACGTTCTTCACGGGCCTTGACAGCGTCGAAGCGGACGGCGCGCTCCACCTCGACGACAAACTCGTACGGCGACGTTGGCTGGAAGGAGGTCGTATCCATCTGTGCAGTGGCTGGAGAGACCTCGGTGTAGTTGCCCGAGTCAAAGCTGCGCTTCGTGATGAGGACAGGTCCGGCGGCGTTAGAGCTGAGGTGCTCGCCGTTCTGAATGCACTCGTCAAACTGCCGCTGCAGGATCCGCGCCTGCTGCTCCGTCACACCACCGCCATACGGGAACAAGGGAACGCGAAACACTTTCATAGACAACGCTGTCCGAGCAGCCGCCCTGCCTGTCTTGTTGCGAGTCGCCATCGTCGCGATCGCCTCATCATCGTCGTCGGCCGAATTTGAATGATGGGGGCTGTCCTTGTACTCACTCGCACTGCTGCTGTTGTTGCTATTCCAGTTCTGCTGGAGGCCACTGCCGGCGGTGTTGATGCGGCGCGTCAGGCCCTCCGGCTTCCACGTCGACACCACCACCTCGTGGTAAGCGGCACGGTTGACTGGCTTGAAGAGCACCTGGGTCTTGACCCCGTCGTAGGCAGTACCGTCGTCATCTTCGTCCCCATCTGCCTCCAGCATCGCAGTGGAGGCATGGCGGCGCGTTATTGGCGGCTGCGAGTGCAACGCTGCCGAAGACAGCGCTTGCTCATCGTCACCATGGGCCGCACCCTCGTCATCGTCGTCGTCCTCTGAGCCCACGTCTGCCACATCTACGTGGTGCTTCATATCCGCACGCTGACATTGCTGCTGCTGCTGCCGCTGCTGCTGTGAAAGCACCGCAGGCTCCTGCGTGTTGCGCACATCGGCGTCCGTCTCCGCAGCTGCAGTCATCGCAACTTCCTCCTTTCCATCTTTTTGTCGCTGAGCCGGCGGGAGTTGCTGCGACTGCTGCCTCACGCAGCCCCCGAGTGACAGCGCGGCTGGAATGTTGGTCAGCTGCTCTGTGAGATGTGCCGAGAGCATCTCCGACTGGGAAACGTCGTTCGTCGCCATGGGATCGACGTGCTTGGGGGCGGTGGTCGCCGTCGTGGGTGCCGCTGCGTAACCGCCGGTGGAAGCGGTCGCGTCTTTGCTCTCAATACTAGTGGTGTTGACTGTATCGCTGTTCACACGGTTTTCAATGGCGTGCATGAGAGCTTCGTACGAGTTTCGCTGCTCGATCGAGCTCGTGCGACGCCGCGCCGCGTTCGTTGCCTCCAGCATCGACTTGGCGAGGGCCTTGAGCTCCTCAATGACGGACTCCGTGGTCGCCGCAGCAGTGCCGGAGGTGCTGCTGCCTGTGTTGCTCTTCGGCTCATTGCCGCTGCCGTTAGCAGTGTTGGCGTCGTTCCCGACCCCGCTGCTCTGGTGGTAGCGACTGGTGCCGTTTGTGGCAGCACCATCGGTGTACGAGGGCCGGGCGATGGTCGGCGCTTGGTTGACAGCTGCACCGCTCCCCTTGATCAGGGCATCAGTACCAGTAGAAGTCATTGCAGGGGCAGCGGTAGACGCGGGAGTCACTGCGATGGTGCTCGCTGGTAACACGTTTCGAGCAGAGCGCTTGCTCGCGCTGTACCCACCGCTCCCCAGAGACGTTGTGGCCGCTTGATGAGAGCTCATTCTCTTTCCTTGCACGCGTCTTATGCCAGAGGAGTGTGCACCGGCTGTAACTCAGGGACACACGCACACACACAAAGAGAGAGAGAGAGAGAGAGAGAGAGAAGGGAAAGAAAGAGAGCCCGTGGGTTCGGCTGTGTGTGCGTACGTGCCACTTGCTGGGGAGCAACGGCAGGGAAGGTGGGGGACCGGAGGGGAGGAGAAAGCAAACGCGTCTATTCAATCGCAAAGCCCAACAAAAATTAAAGAAGGGCGGGGAAAAAGATGCAGCGAAAGCGTCAAGAAAAACAAACAAACAACAAGGGGGGTGGACGAGGAGGGAGGAGGGAGGAGTCAGCTAATAATAATACTAAAAAAATGAAGCGTGCCGTTGATGATGAAAATGTCGGCACCGCTCCTTGTCACGTCCTTACAAGAGGGTCTTTCGGTGCCCGTAGCCTTGCTTGTCCACAAAGGATGTATAGTATGTATGTGTATGCGTGTGTGTGTGTGTCTGTCTGTCGGTCGGTCGGTCTGAAGAAAGGCGGAAGATGGTGTGGTGGTCGAGCCTACGACGTCCTCTCTTCGCTTCGTGACGACTTGTTTAGTGCGTCCTTCCCCGCTTCTCTTTTCAGCCCTCTTGTCTCGTTCTCTGGTGGAGGAGGGGCGGGGCGGGGAAGAAGAGCAACAGCCCAAGAATCCCGGGCCAGGCCTTTGCCGACCCACTCACGCGCACGCCGACAGCACCCGGCGGACACGCAACAGGGAGACAGAGGGAGCGAGAGTCCAAGCGGCGATGGCACGAAAAGTACACGTGAGTCGGGGAGACTGCCAGGAAGCCGTACAAACAAAGAGAGAGAAGGGGGACGAGCTGGTGGACACGAGTCAGCGGACGCCGAGACACCACGGGAGGGGGGAAGGGGCACAATGACAAAGACACAGGAACGGTGTGGGTGTGTGGTGCCAGCTGCCCAAAACGTCGGGAGAAGGAAATGCGGGGACGGAGATGGGGAGAACGATGAAAGACGCGCGGCGAGGCCCGTTCAAGAGAGCGGGAGGAGAAGGGGGAGGGGAGGGAAGAGGGCCAAGGATACAGAGAGGAGGAGGGGGGCGGGGGCGGGGAAAGAGCGAGGGCGGGAGAGAGGGAGAGAGACACAGCCCACACGTGGGAGAGTCCTGCTGTCGTTGCTGCTGGTGCGTGCGTATCACTGTGTCTTTTCTTCTGATTCTCCGTTCTTGCGGGGGGAAGGGGAGGTGGAAGGGTGAGTTGTCCCAGGTGCGGGAGGAAGGGGCAGGAGGGGCCTCTCGAAAGGGAATGCGTGCGGGAGAGAGGAGAGAGGGGCGTGTCGACGTTGCTTGTATGAGTATGGTGACTGTATGTCTGTTGGTTGGCTTTTCGCTTCTACGTACCGACGCACTGTTGGATGAAGAGAAGTTTATGAGAGAAGGGGCGAAATAAAGAGAGGACTGCAAAGCCCCACTTTACACATGCGCGCCCGCGCGCACATACACATGCCCACGCAGAGAGATGACTGTGCTTCTCTGTCGAGCCCACAAGAGCGAAGGCGCATCCGAGTGCACACCCGGTTACGGGGGTCGCTCCGCAGAAACGTATTGCTGTGCGCGTGTGGGTGTGGAGGAGGGGGCGGGGGAGAGTGTTCAGCATCCATCCTCTGCGGCTCGCTTAAGACCCTCATGATCTGTTTTGATATATATATATATATATATATATATATATATATATATATGTTTTGAAGGAAGTGGTGAAGCGCCTACTACATGGTGTGCAGGCTTGCATGTTATTTTACATGAACTCACTCGATGAGAAGTCGCGCTGCTGACAGAGAACAAGAGATGGGGAGAGAGAAGCGGAAAAGGTGCACACAAACGCACGCGCAGGATGTGTGTGTGCGTGTGTTGCCGTACGCTGATGTGCAGCTTCCTGTCCCTTCTGCTGCTGCTGCTGCTCGTGTGTGCGGCGATGTAGCCACGTAAGGGCAAACAAGAAGCGAGGGGAAGGCGAGGAGGAGGAGGAGGGGCGGCGGCGGTGGTGGTGGTTCAGAGAGACGTGAAGGGGAAAGAAAATGGTGAGGCGTAAAAGTCGCGTGCCGGATCCCGCTTGTCGAAAAGGAAAGGGGGATCACACAAGAGGGAAGAAGGGAAGTAGAGCGGCGGGAAGGGGAGAAAGGGCGCGTCCGCGTGGGGTGTGAGAGGGAAGGAGGAGGAGGAGGAGGGGGCTGGTGGCTCCGTTTCGCACACACACAAAACGTGGTATCGGCGCAGCACCAACAAAATACATATTCAAGAAGCCATTCGCGCATAGTAAGATACATATCAACAAGGGGCCGACAGACAAAGACCCACTGACGCCATCAACGATGGGACACAATGGTCCCACACCCGCAGGGGAGACAGAAACGGTGTGTGCCCCACGGCCAACAAAACAAGAAAAAGGAGAAGACGCCGGGGGGGACAGGGGGTGGAAGTTGTACAAAGAGAAGCACCACGGCAACCGCAACAAGGCACCACAGACCCACGACGGCGATGTTGACACACCCCACACACAGCCGCCAGCGACCAACGCAGGACACGAAAACGAGCAGCGACACGAAGGATCTAGAATGAGGCAGACCATACGATATAAAACGACAACGGCAAAGAGCACAGACGCATGTGGGAGACGCGTACGCATACACACACATACAGAGAGCGAGCGAGAGAGACGTCCCGCCGCGCCGCCTCTCCCTCCAATGCCGCTGTTCGCTACAGATGCCTGGCCACTCCGAACGGTACGCAAGACGTACGCCAAGCGCCACTGAGGCCCCGCCGCATCTTCCGGCGAGTGGGGCGCACCAGCAAAGAGCGTAAGCGAGTTTCACATAACCAGATTTCTGCTCTCTCATGTGGTTGGAACGCAGGCCGCCCCCTTTTTTTGCCGCTTAATCATCCAGTGCGCAGAGAGCGGCCACGCCGCGCAATGTCCAGTGGTCGCCTGGAACGCCGTCGAGCGACGGCAACGTCAAGCTGGTCACGTAGTTGGTGGAGACGCCGGTCGTCGACAAGGTGCCGGCGCGTGTGCGCACCTTGTAGAGGGGGCACACGTATGCGGCAGCGGCTTCCGCCGCGGACGCGCTGGGGCCCTTGGCGACCGACTCCGACCCCATGACAGGTTCGAAGTGGATAATGGGCAGCTCCACAGTGAGGGCACCGGGCGCGGCCTCCACGAGTCCACCGCGTGTTGCATCCCAGCCACAGCCCTCGAGGTAGAGGCCATTCACGTAGGCGCCGACCTTGGTCGGCGCCTTGCTGCCGGTACCCGCTTCGTGGGAAGCCGTCAGAGCCGACACCTCGGCCGTTTCACCCGGCGCCAGAGCGCGGAAGCGCAGCTGCAGGGAGTCTATGGGCACCTGCAGCGCACGGCTCCGCGCTTGCAACAACGCAGTGACGAAGCCTTGAGGAAAGAAGACGCCGGAGAGCCAGAAGCTCGGTGGTGGCCCAGCCTCTCCCCAGCGCCGCATGAAGTGTACGCGACGCAGGAGATCCTCCATGAAGGAGCCGAGCGGCTTGAGGGTAAGATAGCCAACCTTTGCCCACACCTCCGGCACTTGGTTGAAGGTCAGCCGCTGCATCATCAACTCCAGCCGCGACGTCACAACTACCTCACCCTTGAGGGCGCGAATGAGCTCTGCCAGCGAGCTCTGCATCGTGGACAGAAGGCAGTTGTACAGGTCTGTCTCGTGGGAAAGCAAGGTCTGCAACGGCGCTGGGTCTGCCACCGCGCTAACCGCGGTCGTGGTGGTGGTGCTGTGGTTGGGCGAGGTCATGCTGCCCAGCACTGCCTCTTGGCGAGGCAGCAGAGGGGGCAGCTGCGCCAGCAACTTTCGGGCCACGGCAGCGACAGGGTTCTCCATCGCCTCGTCGCCGCTTGCCTTGGCGTCCTCCTCGCCGTGGTCTCCGCTGGCGCTCCGACGCCGCGCGCTAGTCGCGCCGGTTACAGCCCCGCTGGCGTTCATTAAGACAAGCGCGTCGACAAGTCCCAACGAGAGCTGCTGCTCCACCGACAGAGTAGCGTTGTCATGCAAGCCGAAGCGCGCAGGACCCTCCCCGCTCTCATCCTCCCCATCGCCGTCTTTTCGACTTTCCCGGCCAGCGGTGAAGGCCGCCTCGGCAAGTTGCAGCAGCGCTGCATAACTAACGCCATCCTTTGGGAACGGAGGTGGCGTGATGGCGTATTGCGGTGATTTCTGCTGCAACGTCGCGCCTGGAGCGTCCGCGTCGAAGAAGCGGCGCGTCAGTACCTGCAGACACAGCGTATCCCACTCGTCCGTCACACGTCCGCCGAAGTCAATCGTGCCGAGCATGTAGCACAACTCCTCGGTCGGCAGACCTGCGCCGCCGTCTTTGCAGCGATCAAGAGCCGTCTGCAGCGTCGCCAGCCCTGCCTCGAAGTCAGCCATGCCCCAGTCGTAGGAGATATTCCACCCGAGCGGGCGATAGCGTCGTCGCTCCATCACAGTGCCGTGGTAGAACGCGAGTGTCCAGACAAGTCGCTGCAACTCGATGGAGGGATGCCCGCTTCGCAAGACGGCCGGCGACGACGCAGAGACGGACGCGTCGTTGGAGTCGGCGTTCCCGACGTCCGCGGCAGAAGCAGTGGCGGCCCAAACATCCGCCACCACGGTACTCCGCAACGTGCTCAGCACCTTTCCCCGTAGCCCCATCGGCGGCTCCTGCGTGAGCTTCAGGCCTGCCTGAAGCACCAGTGGAGGGAAGCTCGGTGATGGGCTGCTGGTCAACCAGAGTCGGAAGTCGGCGTGTATCTCGCTCGGGTTCATGCTCTCGACGAGCACCTGCAGCTGCGGCATCCATGATGCGTACACATGGCAGTTCTGCAGGTACACCCAAGTGCCCTCGCGCTGCCCCTCCCGGATCATCTGTGTGGCACGCACATCTTGATCTTGCCCGAGAGAGAGCATGTGCTTGCGTCCGGCAAAGCCGCGCTCCTCTGCAAAGCTGAGGAACAACGATGTCGGGTCCGCGCCGGGTGAAAGAATGAAGATGATCGGCGTCATTTTGGTGCTGTCCAGGAAAGCCTCCTCGAGGTCAAAGGGAGGAGCGATGGTGTAGCGCTGCCCCAGCGTGTCCGCAACGAGCTGAGCCGCCATGTAGTGGAACTTGTTCGGCCGAAGGATCTTCACAGCCATCACACGGTGCCACAACGACAGGTGAGCCAAAGACGCCGGCAGCCGAGTCAGCACCTCCGCGCCGTAGGTCTCGGTAAACCACGCCGTCCACGGCAGCGGTCCGTCACCAGAAAGATCCGCGTCGCCGAGGTCAGAAGCGTCCGCCAAGGATGCGATGAAGCTCTCATACACCTCAGCAAAAGCCTCAAGGCCGCAAATGGCGCCAAAGTCGGCCCACGTTCCACTTGACACGTACCCAGGGCGCTGCACCGTCGCACCGTCGCTGCCCTCTCCGCCGGCGGCGGCAAAGGCCGGCAGCAGCACCCTTCCCGCCCCGCCGCAGAGAAACAACTCCCACTCCTCCTTTGCAATCTGGCTCGTGCTGCGTAGAAGCGTCGTTGCTAGCACGAAGCTGAAGAGCAGCTTGTGGGGGCCGAAGAGGCCGCGGCACAGAACGCGGTAGCTCATCCACGTCACCTCTTCTACAAGCATCACGACGCGCGCCTCCACTTCGGCCTCAGACATCGCCGCAGCAATCTCTTCTTCCTCCTCAGCACTCGCGCTAGGCAGGCCATGGTTGCTGTCTGGCGGCGCAAGGCTCACGTGGCAGTTCTGTGCCTCTCTCCCATGCAAGCTGCCATTGCCGAGCATCATGGACGAGGCGGAGATCGAGGACGGGCGATGCGGCTGCTGCAATTGCGGTCGCTGGCGCCGCGTGCTGGCCAAGACGGAGACAACCAGGTTCTTGAAGAAGGGCAGCGAGTAGTCGTACATGGGGTCCACCTTGGCCATCTGCGTAATCGCGCCGTACAGCAGAGAGCCGCGCACCGCCAGCGGGCGGTACACGTCACGGGTGGCATTGATCGTCTTGTTCGTCTCTTCTACCGCGGCCAGCTCGACGGCGATCTTCTCGGACGTCACCTTCGAGGTCTGCAGCGCCTGAATCAGCTCGGCATTGTCCAGGACGTCACCGGTGGCGTCGCTCAGCTGCTGCAGCACCTGCGCCTCGAGGGCTGCAATCTCCTCGCGATTCGCCGCGATCGAGATGACGCAGCGGTCACCGCGCTGCTGCAGCGACGCCCGCTCTGAGCCGACAATGTCGGCAAGCAGCTGCTCCTCCAGCCCCTCCCGCGTCACCGTGAAGTCGATCACCGTCAGCTTCACCTGCAGCTCCGGCGTCAGCACGGGGTTCGCGAGCTTCGTCGTAATGTACAGATGGAAACGGTCGTCGTAGGTGACCTCGCGGTCGCCAAGTGTGACGACATCGCGACCAGCCACACGGCGCACTTGCTTCAGCAGAATCGGATCCAGTGCTGCGTCGAGTGTCTCGCCAACATCTTCCAGAAGCACCGCCTGTCCCTTCTGCACGGCGTTCTCTATCTGCCGCATAAAGTTCGGACTGTTCAGCTTCAGCTGCAGCAGGCCTGCAGCGCCGCTTGAGCGACTGCGCTCCAACTTTCGCACGAATGCATTCGCCTGCCCCTGCGGATCGATCATGTAGCAGCACTGCGTCGTCCTGTGTAGGATCGTAGCGTTCTGAATGGAGTACGTGTCACGCGGCAGGGACTGTAGTGCCCACTGCTGCACCGTCGCCTCCGTCTCAAAGCCCTCGAGGGAATAGGTGGCGTCGAAGGGGATGTGCAGCGCCGCGCACTCCGAGCGCCACTGCTCCACCAGCACCTCTCGGTAGTCCAGCGGAAAGGGGCCGAGGTAGCCCACGCAGCCGGCGGCCAGCGCCGCAGTCCCTTCCACGCAGCCCAGCTGCGTCTCCAGTTTCGCCAGCGCCTCCTTCCAACGCACACGCTCTGAGGCGAGTCCGGAGATGAGCTGATCGGCGCGCACGAGTCGCGCCATGGCGGTTTCGATCTGTCGCTGGAAGTGATCTGCCTTCTCCTGCGCCGCAGCAGCCGCAGCCTGTAGGTCGCTAATGTGGTCGAGCACCTTCTGCAAAGCCACCTGCTTCGCCTGCAGCTCCTTGCGTGCCACCTCCACCTTCTTCTCTGCCCCCGCCAGCCGCGCACGCTTCGGCGCAATCTCCTTGGCGACGAAGTAGTACTTATACATGGCATGCACCCACATGCACATGGATCGGCACGGCAGCGACGTCTTCTCGATGATGTCCGGCACGAAGTCAGGATCCTGCACGAATACAGCGAGCTTGCGAATGCATGCGGGGGTGATAGAGTCACGTGGGTATCCTGTCAATCGAGAGATGAAGTCGAGCTTTCCGAGGCATGTCTTGGCGCTCGCCCAGCCATCCTTCTCGCCCAGCAGCACAAGCACGGCATTCATCGTCTTCTCCACGTTGCTCGGCGGTGTCGAGAAGGTTTTGATTTCTTGAATGTCCTTCGCGCTCAGCGTCTCGAGTGCCTGCTTGGCCGCCTCGAGAGCCGGTAACGCCTGCTGCAGCCCCTCCTCGCATTCACGGCGGATAGACTCCGCCTCATTCATGAGCTGCAGCGCCGTCGCCTCCTCCTTAGACTGCGCCTCCTTCATCTGATTCGCCTCGAGCTGCTCCACAGCTAGTGTCTGCTTCTGCTCCTCCACCTGCTTCGCCGCAGCTGCCAGTCCAGGCTGCATCTCGCGGATCTGCTGCTGCAGCTGCGCAATCGTCGACTTCGCCGTATCGAGTTTCTTCAGGCCGTTGCGGTAGCGGTTGGCGCTGGCCTGCAGATCGTGCCGCAGTCGCCGGCCCATCGCGTTGTACAGCGTGAGCACGGCCAAGTAGCTGGTCGGGGTCACGTGGGTGCGCCGCCGATGCTGCGCGTACAGTCGCCCCGCCGCGTCCTTGACGGTGGACTGCAGGAAGACCATGAGAGCGCTCAGCTGGTCTGTGCCGGGCCCCGCGGCGCCATCTCGAGCAGCACTCGAGAGCGTCGACTGCGCCACGGCGCGGAGTGCCTCCTGCGGCCACTCCGAGAACCAGTCGATCGTAGTGCAGTTCACCAGCGCAGGAAACATGCGCAACCGATCGCGGAAGACGCCACTCATCGGGGACATGCACAGGCACAGGTGGAACCGCTCGCGACTCTGTGAGACGAAGTACTCGTACACACTGGCGCGCGTATCGGGGCGACCGGAGGCGAGCGACGCCTCGCGGCAGCACCGCACAACCGTCTCCATGTCCTCCAGTCCCATCATCCCCGGCACCTCGCCAGTGTTAAGAAGGTTGTTGATGTCCTCCAGCATCTCGCTGTGCACCAGCTGCGAGTCCGAGATGACAAAAACCACTTCCTTGCCCCGTGCGCCGCTATCGAGCAGCACCTTCCGCACCTCGTCTCGGAACTCCTCGATGCCGTAGTTGCGTGCAATGTGGACCGTTTGCACGTCCATGTTCATCATAAAGGCGGCGAGGCGGCAGAGCGATGAGCGGCCGCTTCCGCCGACGCCGACGAGCAGCGCATGGCCGCGCGGCTGGCTCACAATGCGGCAGATGCGCGACAAGTGCTGCACCGCTTGGTCGAAGAAGACCAAATTCATGGGTGTGGTGCTCTGCGTGTTGTATTCGGCCAAGTGCTGCTGCGCCACCACCTGCAGCGACTTGTCTTGGCCAATGCGCTGGTAATCACGGTTGACCCACGCACCGTAGAAGATGGTCGCGAGCTGTGCAGGATCTGGGGTGGGCAGTGGAGACAGTACGGGCTGCGCAGCATCTGTGTCGGCCGCGTCTGCGCTAGCGGCCGTGACATCACCACAGAAGTGCTTCTCGATCACCTCGGCACAGCAGCGCCACCACCAGCCCCGATCGGTGTCGTCGATCAGGCGATCGTGGAAGACACGAGACGCCTCGTGGCTCCAGAGGTCGATGAGGGCCTGGGGGGATGCGCAGTGAGCAGGCTTGATCTGTAGAATGCCCTGAAACACCTTGCTGACGTCGCGCAAGTTGAAAGTGCAGTGTGTCTTGTCTGGGGTGGGCAAACACTCCACCGCGATGCGGCGATACGCCTCCAGGGTGCTGTCGACTACGGCGTCCGCCAGCGCGGCCACCTCGGTCGCAAAGCCGCGCGCGTAGAAGAAGCCCTTCAAGATGGCGGAGAAGATGGACCTCATCGACGTTTCCGTTAGCTGTGGGGCGCAGAAGCAGAGCAGCTTCGATGTGAAGCGAGGTGTCATCTCGTTCTTGCCGCCGCCTGGCTCGCCACAGCAAGCTATCAGCATCGTCTGTACCACCTCCTTGAAGAAGAGCCGCTTGCGATCGTAGAAGCCGCCCTGCGTAATCATCTGCCGCAGCAACTCCACAGGCGGCGCCGCCCCGTACTCTTCCAGCTGCGGCACATTGCAGTCATCTATGACGGCGACCATCATGGTCTTGCCGGACGGAGCGCCAAACTCGCGGTCGCCCTTGCGCCGCGTCAGCTTCATCTCAATTGTGTTCTGCAGCGCCTGCGCGGAGGTCTGGGCGGACAGCGTGAAGCGGAAGGCCGCCGTCGAGCTCGCGGCGTCCTCGGTGTGCAGAGTCTGCAGCAGGTAGCTGTTCACAGTGGACGACTTGCCGGTGCCCGTCAAGCCGTTCAGCAGCATGTGATGATGGGTGGTTGTGGCGCTACGCAAGAGATACTGCAGCGCGGCCGTTTGCTCCGTCGGCACGAGGAGGTCGAAGTAGGAGACGCTGGCATTGTAGTGGAACTCCGGCACCATCTCTGACCACCGCCGCCAGTCGCCGATCTCGTAGTCAACGCCATAGTCGAACACACCACATCCCTCGGCCTCAGCGTCCGCGGGGAAGTTGAGCGCCCCTTTGCGGACCAGCGGCAGCATCGCTGCTGCGAAGCGTGCGCGCGTGGTCTCCGTCAGGTTTCCGCCAAGACCCCACGCACAGCTTTGCAAAAACAGCGCATCGAAGACGGCAACTCCGCGCACGAGGACGGCAGTGCGCGTGACACGCGAGCTGCGGCGGCGAGAAAAGCGCCGTAATGTGGAGTCGGTTGACTGCCGCGACGCACCGGTGTCGAACACGATCGCTGCCGCGTCATCGTGCAGCTGTTTTCGCTGCTCTTGCCGATCCTCGTCGATCACGCCCTGGAGGTGCTTCACAGCTGCCTTCATCAAGTAGAAGAGGTTCAGCGTCAGCTGCGCGTTGCAAGTGGCGATGTACTCCGTGCACTCCTCTCGAACGACCTGCAGCAGGGGCGGCACGAGAGATCCGCAAAGCTGCAGGAAACGGTCGTGGCGCCATTGCTCCCTCAGCTCCTGAGCGGCTGCCTGGGAAAGGCTGTGCAGCAGCGGCGACCATCCACCGTCAACGCACTCCTCGTCCACGTAGACCATGCCGCAGCGCGACACTGTAGCAGGTGACGCGACACACAAGTCCTGCACCTCGAAAAGGAGCGAGATGGTGTCAGGGATGCGAATACGCTCTCCATTCACGAGGCAGAGCATCTTGCTGTCGTCGAGCACGGTGTTGAGGTTCTCAACCCACACGGCGTCCACCGGGCCATCGAAGATGACCCAGTGCCGCGTCGCCGCGCGCCCGTGCTGCGCTGCGCGCTGCTTGACCAGCTCGCGCACGATGGCAGAGAAAACGCCGTCCTGCCACTCACGGGTGAGGGGATTCACGTCGCCGTACAGCTCCGTCATCGAAATGGCCTTCGGGTTGCAGACCGTGGCGTGGGTGGTGGTGAAGTACGACTGACACCGCGCATCGAGCGCACGCATGGAAGCGGCAAGGGTGTGCTTCCGCGTCGCGGCCAGCCCGCCTTTGGCACCTGGGTTGCTGTTGCCGCTATCGCCACCCTCGGCTCCCGGGTCAGGGGTCATGTCCAGCACCCGCCCAAGGCGCGTCAACACCGACGCAAGTGTGTCGCGCACCGTGGTCTTGCCCGTCATGGTGTGGCCCACCAGCATCAATCCATGACGAGTCATGAGTGTGTCGAACAGCTGCTGCGTTTTGAAGAGCAGCCCCTCCGTGGGCTGCAGCCGCATCTGAGCCTCGGGGCTGGACGGAGACGTGTGCACAAGCTCCTCTGTCAAGAAGCGTTTCGCCTCACTGAGAATAACCTCACTGACCGATGCCGGGGCCACCTCCACAATAGTAGGAAAAAAGTCGTGCAGCAGCGCCATGAAGAGGTGACGATCGTCCACGAGGAATTTGGGCAGGTTCGCCTCGCGAATGGCACGCACGAGCAGCAGCTCTTCGTCCGAATCCGGGTCAGCGCGCTTCAGTCGTCCGGCGAGGACGAGAATGCTCTTGACAGCGCGCATGCCAAAATCGTAGTGATCCTGCTTCGACAGCTGCTGCGACGCCAACGAATAAAGACGAATCATTTTGGCCGCGAGTGACTGCGCCTTGCCGTAGCCTTCGGCGTAGAACATAATTTCGGCAATGAGGGCGTAGTTCGGAATCATCATGCACACGGGTCGAAAGAGAGCCTTGAGGTTGTCGGGCAGCTCCGTGCGCCCGGCGTAGCCGGGGTTCATGGTGATGAAGACGCCAAAGTTGGTGTGCAGCTTGATGTGATGGCCCTCGAACTTCATAAACGTCTGCCTCTGCGTAATGGCAGTGGTGATGTCGAGCATCTGCTGAGCCACCACGGAGAGCACTTCGAGCTCGATACGGTTGAATTCGTCAAAGCACGCCCACGCGCCGGCCTGCGCCAGCCCTGCGAACATTTGGCTCATCATGCGGTAGTCAAGACCGTCGGAGCAGTTGAACACAACAACGGTTCGAGCAAGAGCCTTGCCCAAATCCTTGACCGACTCCGTCTTGCCGGTCCCGGCCGGGCCCTGCGGCGCAGCTCCCTTCTGCATGTGTAACGCCGCCGTGCACGTCAAGAAGGCGCGCTCTGTGAGAGGAGTGATGACGAGGCGCGGTTGGTTGCCAAGGTACTCGTAGCCGTACGGGAGCTCCGCCGCGCCGTGCCGAACAAAGCAGTCGGCCATCTCTGCAGCACCGCCGGACCCATGCTCGCTAGTAGGTGGGGCGTAGTAGAAACGCAGTTGCTTCTGCCACCCGAAATCGAGCAGTGAACTGCACGGATGCGGCGCCGCGCTAGGGGAGTTAGCTGCCAGCTCCGCGCAAACGTCTCGGCAGTGCACATCAACCACTATAAGGTTGGATACTACGGTGCGCTGCAACGCCGTGAGAGAAAGCTTCACGAGCTCCACCGTCTGGAGAAGCTGCTCGCCAAAGCGGTCCTGATACGACGACCACGCAGAAGAATCCCCGCTGCCGGTCGATGTGATGACTTCCTCCACCTCACTGGTCCACATGATTTGGTCCACTGTCGTCACACACTGCGCCGGGTGCTCGAAAAACCACTTTGTTCGGCGCTCTGTCGTGTACGCACGCAAGCACGCGGCCAGGCAATCAAACAGCGTCGCCCGCATCGCGCGCTCGACATCGTTCAGCCAACTCTCCACGTTGCCTATCACTTTGACGGGATGCGTGAACGGCACTTCCTCACCCTCAGAGCTCCGCATGGCCACAATCGTCTTGTCATCCGCGAAAACCAACGCCTTGATGTTGTCAAAGCACTTCTGCAAGTGCGGCTGCACTGCCAGCGGGTTGCGAGAGTCGGACAAAATCGACAGCAGCTCGTCATTCGAGAGAAAGTAAAACCGCGGGAATGCCACACGCTTCGTCTCCAGGTATTCATCGATCTTCTTCTGAATGCACTCCAGCTGGTAGGTGCACTTTTGCAGCTTCTTCAGGGTGTCGCCGTTACCCTCGAGGCACAGCGGCGCCATATGTGGGTCTTCGGAGCAGCGCTTCATCAGTGAGCCGAAAAAGCGGTCGGCGGAAGAGAACAGAAGAGACTCGTCTGGGAGCTGGCGCTTAATGTCGTCACTCGTAAAGATAAACTCCAAATACATCCATGTCTTCTGCACCCCAACCCACTCCATGAGAACGGAGTGAATTAAACCAAGCTTCGCTTCCCACTCCTTCATCTCCGTCTGGACAGGGGCAAGGTACTTGGAGGTAAGACACGTCTGCACCACGATTTGCTGCTCTTCAAGCTCCTCCAGCGTTGCGTCAACGGCGTCCACGACGAACGCGTTGGACCGCCCACCGTAGGGAACAACCACAAACAAGTGGTTTGCCCAATAATTCTGCAGCTTCTTGAGCTGCTGCTCCAGCTCGTAAATGCCTACGGCACTGGAAACAACCTCACGCACAGCTGCTGAGTGCTCGTCTGTCATGAGACCGGCCGCCTCCAAGGAACGCAGCGTGCGCTTTGCGGAGGGAATGAGTTGTATGCTCATATACTGAAACAGCTGTAACCAATGCGCTTCCTTCAACGCCGGGTTGCACAGCTCAACGTACATGGGCACATTCGCCTTTTCAACCGCAAGCAACTTTACTAAATAATCGGCGGTGCCGCCCGGGGTGTTTTTTTGCGCCTTGAATGCGCGCTGAAACAATGAAACTATTGTGTCCTTGAGCTCTTGACCGTCAATTTCTTCAACAGTCTTCGCCTCAAGCCGGTGTCGCAAATCGGTGGCTTCCTTGTGCACATTCCATAGCTCCACATATTTTTGGAGTTCATCCTCGGCCACGGCGATCTCCGACCAGTTGAAGGTCTGCATTTCTAAAACTCGCGCATACATGTCCAGCTGCCTTGCCTCGCTATTTGCCTGCACGAGTTCATCGTGAACATCCTCCAGCTTTTGCGTAACCGGCGCGCCAATTTCGTTTGCGTTTTCATTGCTGTACTCGCTCGCCAGTCGCTTTGTCGTGCTTGTGACCGACGCGATGATGCGGGTGTGCTCGGCAAGCAGCATTTCCTTGATCCTGCTAGAATTCGAAAGGTAGTATTTTCGAGCCTCGGTTACTGCGCACTGGAACGGAACACGCAAGACTGACGAGTAATCTACCTCATCATTAATAGCGCCTACGTTGGATTTCTCGCGCAACTCACATAACAATCGATGTAGATTTTGTATATCCACCACATGGTTCGAGAATTCATCGAAAATGGACCCCGAGTCTTGCAGTCCTAAATACCAATTGATGAATTGAGCGAGGGCTATGTCTGGAAAGCTGAGCTTTCCCACCCACGAATCGCACTCTGCCTTCAAGTAACGGAAATTCAACTTGATAAGCTGCTCAAGGGCTGCTTCGATGTCGAGCAGGACGCCTTTCAGCTGAGCAACCAGCTTCTGCAGTGTCTTGTCACATTCAACGACAACTGTTCCGTAGGTTCGATTCGACAGCTTCATAATTTCGCTTTGTGCTTTGTAAGCCCTGGTTGCGTAGCCACGAATTTCGGACTCTGTTATGGACACCAAAAGCGAATTTTCATGCGACAGAATGCTGTCCCAGTTCATTGACACGTCCTGCCACTCGGCTAAAAATTGCGACACGGTCACAAGCGGCTCGTAGGACGACAGCTTGCTCTTTGCCTCATCGTAGTCCGCCTCAATGAGCTGGAGGACTTCTTTTTTGTAGACGGAGATGAGGGCATCACCGAGCAGCGCGCTGCGCACAGTGGCTGTCTGAATCATAGTGGTAAACGGCTTCAGAGCCTCAGACCCGACGCACGTCGGTGCACCGGAGAGCAAATCGATGCACTTGTCCATGACTCCTTCAGCCGTTTTCGTCACATGCTCTTTTGACGGAAACAGAGAAAGCTCCTTGCGGCCCTCGACTATGCATTCCACCCGAAACCGCCAACGCAAAATTGCCGCTCGTCTTCGCACTGCGCCTTCCAGGTCGAAAAAGGTAGAGCATGCCTGCTGAAACGTGCTTTCGAGCTGAAAATGATGCACGAGTCGAATATAAGAAGGAAGCTTTTCGTAATCTACGACCAGCCGCTTTTGCTCTATTTGCCGCTTGTGGAGCTCCTTTGCAGTTACGTCTTTGTTGACGCATCCGGTAGCACCTGGGTATTTTTCGATTACTCGCATTGTCGAGAGAAGCTGTGTGACGCTTTCCACGCGCTCCACAACTACACTCAAAATGTCTAGCAGAAGAGATGCAAATTTCCGCTGGAGCGATTTCCCGTAATCATCCTGCATTTCGACAAACTCGTCAGTTGAGAACCCGGCAGTATTGCCTTTTTCACCGCTGATTTGCAAAGAAAGGACTTTTTTGAAGCCTTCTATGACTGGAGTCCACTGAAAATCAAAGGCTTTTCTCCTCAGTGCAATCAGATCCTTTTGGAACGTCGGCGTCGCCAATAGAAGTCGTTTTGAGAGAATGGCACGAATTCTCTCAAGTTTTGTGCGTCGCGCACTCTCCAGGAGGCGTAAGAGAGCTTTGTGACGAATGTAATTTCTGAAAAAGGCAATTTTACAGATTCTGATGAAGCACTTTGCTTCTAACAGCCACTGTTCCAAAGTCGCGACTACGTTGTACTCCCCGTTGCGCCGATTGACGTGAATAACGTGATCCTTTGTCACAACGTAGTAGTTCATCGGACGATTATCACGACATATTGTGCGAATGTGGTATGGCTCGAAGTGAAGGCCCGAGTCAACTCGTGCAAAAAACATATGGGTAATGGGTGGAAGCGCGACGCCTTGCTCTTTTACATCAGCTACAATGGAGAAAAACTTCTGCGCATCCTCGACTGTGTTCAAGGGCAGCTCCTTCAGTTCTTGAATGACCTTAGTGGACATCATTGTGCACTGCCGCGTGTATGCGATTGTGTATGAGTAAAATCTTCGTCCATCTTTGCGCACACCACCCACCAGCGGCAAAATAAAAAAAACGAACATAAGGCCAGGACAAATGAAGTAATAGAGGGCTAACAGTTATGCAGCACATAGGGAAAAATGCGTTGGGGAGTGAAAAGGCGGTACCTCTCTAGAAACAGGCGATTTCTATAGCTGCTTCCTACCAGCCTTGCCGCTAAGGGATCGCGGGTGCGCTAAAACCAAAAATACTTCGGTGAGGAAAAAGGCTACACACAAACAGCCTCAGTCTGAACTCATCACTCATAACACTAAGTTTTCCCCTGTCCTGCTTGAACAAAAAAAAACTTTTAGTCTCTTTCGCTTGAATACACAATCACCTTTGGAATAGTCGCGAGATGCGACTTTTGCATACACATCGAGACTATGGCGAACAAAGGTCTTTTGGCTTAGAGGCACATTCTCATGTCACGGTGCTTCTGTCAGAATCAAGTTCTGAAAGCCATGAACGTGTTTTTTGTTTTCTTCATTTTCCGGGGCTTCTGAGACGCTGGTTCACCAGCAAGCAGGTCGATCTGTATCAGCCACAGTAGGTCTAAAAAAAACGTACGTCAGGCCGACTGTCTAGCCTCATTTTCGCAACACATGATCGTAAAGGCTGCTGAACAGCGAAATACAGAAAAAGAACTCGATGTAACTTTCAGTCAGCGCCGCTCTTGATCGCCGTCGAGCTGGTTCGATCCATGAAGAATGAGTAAAAATGGCGATCGTGCAAATGCCAGTTGTAGGCTTCACTGGTGAAGTCCGACACCATAGCGACAGAGAGCAGCCGCTCCTCTTTCCACCAGCGTCGACCACTGTGCTACTGCGGCTGAGCTGCATTTACGTCCAATGCACGACCTTTTCGACGACACCACACAATGCCCAGTGCACCGAGAGAGCTCACCATTTCCCTCTGTCAACTCAAACCCGTTGATGCGGCCCTGTTCCCAGCAAGTACCTCAACTTGGCGCCTTCTGCAAGTCCCCGCCCTCTCCTCGTTTGGCCTCTATCCAGCGCTATCTTCATGAATTTATTCAAAGCGGCGATCACGGCTGTGAAAAAAGGTAGTTCGAGGTGACATCAGTACATTCTCGACTTTCAGCTCACCAAACCACAGATTAAGTGCCTGTACACCTTGACGAAAAGCCTTGATGCGCTCTCCCTTCAGCTTTTCCACGCTCTTATTTAACGAAACACGGCGCTTCAGCGTGGCGTCAAGCTCCAGTATTCACCCTGAAGCCCAGCAGCCCCTCACCCACGCGCATGCTAAAGCAGTTCTACTGGTAACAGCGCCGAGCACCTTGCGGCGTAAGGGTGTGGGCTCAGTGCGATGCAGCGCCACTGAGGTTGGCGGTGAGGCCGTGGGATGGCGTTTCGTTGGAGCGGCATGCGACCATGAGCACGTTTGCACGATTCGTATGATGGGTGCAGCGTCGGCGTGACTCCGACGTGTGCCACGCGGCCATGGGGCTGCCTACTGGTGCCGGGAGCCTCGGTACCATTCTAAGAGGGGGATGCAGCACGTGGCGCCCGGCATGATGAGGGAGAGGGGGGCGGCGTCTGTGAGGCAACCTGCGAGGCGGGTGGGTAGCGCTGGAGGCAGGGGCCGTGCTCCAATGACCGGGTCGGCGTTTTGCTGTAAGGGCGTGTCCGCCGTTGCCTCGCACCACGCGATGGGCAGGAGCAGAGTGGATTTCGACCTTCTTTTTTGCTGCGGGAAATCGACACATTCAAAAGCACCGAAAAAAAACCTTGCTCTTCTTTTACTACTTGAGAGGAGTGCTCGCCGGGTTCAGCTCGAATGATGAACTGAGGAGGCTGAGCGTGCGGCCAGAAAGACCGACGCAAAGAACAAGGTGACTTAGGTTTCCAAAGGGCATTTCTGGTTGACAGCAGCTACTTGCAAAGTTGTGCTTACGGTCGCGCTCCAGCGCAGCAGCTGGTACCGCTGATGGAGTCATAAACGTCAGGAGGACAACATGACAATATTGTGCGCATGCCCTCAACAAAGCGTTCCCGTCTGCTTCTGTTTTTGTGTTGTTGCTTTTGGCACCTCTACCTTTCTTCCCCTCTCAGTTGAGCGTGTTGCTAATGTCATTTCTGTTTTCGAAAAGAAGCTACAATTGTAGTTCTGCCAAACCGTAATGTGTGCAGCTCTCAGTCCGGCCCATTTTCAGCTTCGTGTGAAGATCTTGTCTGAAGCGGCGAAGCATGTCTCCGAAACCGGATTCACGAACGCTGCCCTCGCTACCTCGCTCAAATCCATCGGGGTGGAAGAAATCACCGACCGAACATTGTCTCAGATTTTCAACAGAGGCTTTCCGATTGCCCTCGTCGAACACATTGTGAAGTCTACAAACTTGCACGCGCAACGGGAGTTGGAGTCTGTTTTCAACAAGGACGCCATCATCAAGAGCATCGACTCAAATGTGGATGCCTTTGTTCAAAACAGACTGCTACTCCCCACTGAAAAGAACGTTGTGGAGAAAGCTATATTGTCGAAGCTCGAGTTGCTGATACCTTTAGCGCAACACTGGCCACGCGCGGTGGCTCTTGAATACCTTCCGGCCAACCTACCGTACACCGTGATGAACCTGGCGGAGTTTGTCGATACAACAGTCTACTATATGGAGCGTGCTACCACGCTTGGAGAGTTGCTTGATCCGGCGCGCCGAATTCTCCGATCAAAGGCGATGGCGTCCCGCATTCGATCTGGAGAAGTAGATAGTAACGGTGCGTTACCTACCTCGGCGTTTTTGAAGAGCTTTCTTAAGGGTATTTCGCTTTCATCAGGTCCGTATGCTGGCCCTTCAGCATTGAATATGGGGTGGTACTGCAAAAGAGCGCAGGTGGCGCTTGCGTATGGGGCGATCACCACTTCTTTGTTAGGTGACGTTTCACAGAACGCGGCCGACACGCGGTCTTTGACGAAAGCTGCCGTTGAAACGTTTTTTTAACATGCAAAAATAAAAAAGACCGCAGGGCCCCTGTCGCTTTGCTTTTTTTGCGCATGGAACAAAGAGGTTCGTGGGTGTACACACACGAAAATATATATATATATATATATATGAGCATATTTTTAAGAAGAAAAATGTCACTTGTCTAGCTGGTTAAGTTATGCCTTTGCGGTCTGTTCATTTATTGGTGAACTTTGCCGTCCTTACCCGATCATGCCACTTTTGCATTTATTTCCAAGCGAAAAAGCCTCTTCGCGCTGACATTCCGAAAGCTGGGTGCCTCTATTGTTATTACTTGTGCCGATTGGGGCTTGGAAACCAAATGCCTTGTCCTTCTTTCCCTACTCCCTCGACTTTTGATTAAAGCGGCGGCACGATAAACTGCATGCCTGTGCCCGGTTGTGTGTGTTGTGCTGTTGCCGCAACAAAAATCGCTGCTGTTTCTCTGATTTCATTTAAAGAGAGTAAGCGCACCATATAACGCAGCATGTCGTTGGCATCAAGCATGCCAGAGGTGCTTATTGCTACGGTGACAACAAAATTTCACATTGTGCCTGTTCAAACTGCGGTATTGCGTCGTTCTCAGAAGCATGGATGACGCATCATTGTGAGTCGGAGGACAAAACCGAAGATCACTGCGCTACAATTATAGCGAGGATTCTCCATGGCAGTTTACCTGACGCAGACATGGACACACATGAGACGGTCTATCATATCGCAGAGGGATGCTCTGAAAGTATAAAGAAGCGCGACTCCCTTGAGTGGTAGCAGCAGACGATGGCTGCGCCTTTGCGATAGTTGTATTGTGTGTGAAAATTATGAGTCCATTCCAGCTTATCAACGTAAGTGCGGACTCGGCAGTCGTATTAACACCCTCCCTCGATCACATGGGGTGTTGGAGGGCAAGCATGATCGATGCGAATCCAAAAATTGTGAGCAACTTTGCAAATTTGTTGGACACATATCATGTGATTCAATATGCATGTATACATACATATATATATATATATATATATGTATACCGGGTGCATTATTTGTTACCATCTTTAACGCATTTCTATGCTACAATTGCGGAACCGGTGTTTCATCTAATCAAATCGACATCACGCTGTGCCTGCAGATTTCCTGCTTCAATCATAGGTGCTCATTAAAGATGAGACGGATAAACTGTGAAAGGAATGGCGTGCTCTAGTTTTCGCAGCACGTGACATCGGTGCTAGTGAGCTCCTTTACATTGTGTACATTGATTTGAAGGTAACCGTTACAGAACGGAATGCGGAGATGAAGGCTGCATATTCACTTGGCAGCCCGTGCATCCCCTGCGATACTGATGCAGTAGTTCTGTTCCAGCGCGTTGTTGTGTCTGCTTATGGAAAACGATGAAACTAATGGGGCACGGCCTGTATATTTGCCCTTGTTGTGACTAAACACAAGAAGCTCCATAACAACACTCTTTTTTTTTTTGCTGCTTCCTCCTTTTCATTTCAGAAAAGAGCTGTTTCTTTTTTATTTTCTAGTATACCTGCGTCTGAGAGGATGATGTTGTCATTTCGTGGTAGCGAGGTAGAAGGCCACTTGTTTTTTCTCCTTTTTTCGGTTTGATGATTGACTGGCAAACTGAATGATAAACCCTTTTAGCTGCAAGCTTTGCATACTTGCTGTGTGCAGACCAGCTTTTATCACCAACTCCTCGCATCGTTTCTAGCGAAAAAAATCGAAAGAGACGCTAAAACGAATCTGTCAAACACATATGAGTGTGAAAGTGAATGAATGAGCACGGTGTGTAGTTGTGCTTTGCAATGATCAAGCGCATCCCGCCTAGCGTTTTGGGTATTACAAAGTAGGTACAAGGGCTTTAGCG
Organism: Leishmania arabica; assembly: GCA_000410695.2. NCBI lineage: Eukaryota > Euglenozoa > Kinetoplastea > Trypanosomatida > Trypanosomatidae > Leishmania > Leishmania arabica. The sequence goes on along the minus strand of CM004655.1, from coordinate 386,940 downwards.
TTCTATGGTGCTTCTGCTTTGGCTCTGCGTAGTGACTTTTTCCCTCTACTACCCGCTTTCCTGTGTCTGTATCCTGTTTTGCCCCTACGCGCCTTTTCTACATGAAAAAGGAAAACCCTTCGACGTCACTATTGGTTCTAGGAACGGTCCACAGTCATTGAAGCCTGGGCTTCTTGCACTCACAAACACCAAAACACTTGACATTCAGCGGTATCGCATGCTGCTTGCTCTGTACACTAATCGACATTCAAACATCGCTTACAGGAATCATGGAGCTTCATCTTCTCCCAGAAACAGATTCGTTCTCACAGGTGTTTTTGCGACCTACGTTTGCTGTGCCTTTTAGTGTGATGACTTCACTAACGCTTGTCACAAACTACTTTATGGAGAAATCAACTGTGGAAAACAGTAGCGCACCAGCAGTTCTCGTTACAGCGAATCTTTGTGTGAACGTCTTCAGCTTCACACTCTTCATAGCCAGCATCACGTTTTCTAAAAGCACCCAAATTACGCGTGCCATTGCTCTTGGTCAAAGCCCACCAATGAAGCTGTTTGTGTTGCGCTCTTTGCCGTGGCCTCTGTCGGTGGTCTGCGGTGGCCAGGGTGATAGGAAACTTGTACCGTTTGTTTTGTATTCTCTCATTTTTCCCGGAATGCTGGTAGTTGCGTCACTGCACCTTATCAGCCTTGGCGTAAATGGGCTTGAGAATGCCCTTTGCTGGCAACTGCCGCTGCAGCGATACTTGGCCTGGACGATGCTGTGGCGCCTCGTCGTCGCTACCGCTGTGTTCACCACCAACTACCTAGCGGCGCACAACCCTACGCAATCCGTACTCATCCCGAGCACGGACACTTACCGCCAACCCTCCAATGTTCGAAGGAAGCCCGAATAGTTGCTATGTTTCATTACAGCGGGCGACGATAACATTCCCATTGCTGCTTTGAAAGCGAGCGACCCCTTTGCTCTTCTCTCGTTCTTTTTTTTCCGTAGAGGTCGCCGCTTTACGCTGGGGAAATGCAGCCCATTTACGTCGTCGGCTCTACCTGCCGCACAATCTTCGTATCGGTGCGCGCACTTCCTTTGTGTGCAAATGCGCCGTCGTACTGCATGGATAAACAAAAGAGAACGAAGAGGGCCAAGCGATGTTGCATCGCAACCGGTGCCACGCACTGCTCGACCGGCACAGCCAACGTTCGGCTCAAGTGATGGCTGTCATGAGCCTAACATGTCTTACCGTCTTCCCACTGGTGGTTGTGCAGCATATTTAGCACAGCAGCAAACGACACAATCTCACAAAGTGCTCCTCCTTTACTCTTTTTCGATGTCTTTTCTCGTTCTCTCCGTTGCCCTTTTCTGTACGCGATGGTTAACCCGTACCTGCTTTGCAACCAATGTTACACGTTCACGCAGCCCTCTTTCACACCTATATATGTGGCACTTTTCGCGCATAGGTGATCGGTTTTGATAAACTCCCTAGCACTTTTAGCATTTTTCTTCGTCTTCTATCGGCGTGTCGCGCAACCATGGACACTGCGAACCGCGGTCTTTCCTACCTCTGTTGTGTCGGCGGCTCCTTGAAGCCGTGGGCCGAGGGTCAAGATGAAGGGGATGACAAGTACGAGAGCCTCCAGGGCCCGGGCGGTCGAAACCTCACCGGCTCCGTGAACGACAAGCGTATTTGCGTGCCCCAGAAGATCGATCCTAAGACCTTCTTCGCAAATGAGCGCACGTTCTTGAAGTGGCTGTCTATTTCCGTGATGATTGGCTTGATGTCTCTGACACTGTTGAACTTTGGCGATTCCACTAACAACGGTGCGGAACTAGCTGGCCTGGTGTTGCTCCCAGTCTCCATTGTGTTCATGGTGTACTCGCTGTTTATCTTCCGCGATCGCGCCAACAAGATCTATATGCGCGAGCCAATGCGTTACGACGACACACGCGGCCCAACGCTGCTAGTACTTGTGCTAGGCTCAGCGCTGGCTTTGGCGACGCTCTTCTCGCTGCAGCGTCAGTACACGCAGACAGTTGTCTCATCCTTTTCTGAGTCCGCGCGCTTCTCACAGTAATTGTGATAGGGGACTAGCCATGGGGGGAGGGTGCAGGGGCTGTAAAACTCTTGGGAAGCACTTCATGCTTCGCATCGACCCAGTGACAATCCTACACAAAAAGAAACCAGGGGGTTTCCGGTTCTCAGTTTCTTTTTCGTTTTGTTTTCGGGACTTTCAAGTGGTGTAGTGGGGCGTGTGCAACGGTGAGTTTTTCATACTACTGCTGGTCTCTATCCTCCAACAGGCCTGCATCAACATCTTTGTGTGTGTGTGTGTGTGTGTGTGTGTGTGCCCTCTTACCATTTCCTTTTGTTTTTGTTTTTGTTCATGTTGACCGCGAGTCAACAATGCCACAGCAACACCCTTCGCTAGTGCTAGTGAAACAGAGAGAGAGAGAGGCAGCTGCGCAGAAGACGTGCAGAGTTGCCCCTTCTCTCACGCACCATTCTTTTTCTTGTGTGCGGGGGCATGTGCGGGCGTGTGTCCCTGCCGATACGCTTGCCGTAGTGCGGGCTGCAGCACTCCGCATGCACACGCAATCCCTCTCACCCTGCCACAACTCTCCCCCTTTCTACCTCCCTTTCCGCGGGCCAAGTTGCGAAAAAGCCATGATTGGACTAAAGTCGATGGCGGGGGTGCGTGACGTGGTCCGCGGCGGATCGTGGCCGGCTCGCCTCCTCGACATGTTCACCTCGCGCGCCGCGCAGGAGAGCTTTGAATTTGAGGCCGTCGTCACGGACGCGTGCGCCGCAGCGAATGTGACAGTGCCATCCGAGGCAGACCTGCCGCACGCGCGCTGGTGGAAAAAGCTGTGTCGTGCCTGCCAGGACAAAGTGGGCACCACAAAGCATGGTAGTCAGCTGCTGCGCTCGCGGCTAACCAACGCCTTGGCTCAGCGGCTCGCCGTCGAAGAGGTGTACCGGCTGAATGGTGGCGAAATTGCAAAGGAGCCTGCAGTCGAGAACCCGATCGTGATAATGGGCCTGCCTCGCTCGAACGGTCACATGGCTGCACATGTGCTGGCCCGCTCGGGCCTGTTCCTAACGCCGCGTCAGTGCGACACCTTGTCTCCATCCCTCCTGCTCGACGTCGAGCGCCGTGACGCGTTTCGCAAGAAGTTCCGCGGCTTTTCGTATCTGCACCCAGACTTCCTGTGCGTTCGGGTGCCGCAGGCGGACCAAGTCGACGATGACATTACCCTGCATCTCATGACGCCGCAGTCGTACGCGTGGGGCCTGCTTCACGGACTGGACGAGTACCTGCTTGAGTGCCTGGAGGAGGATCAGCTGCCGGTGTACAGTGAGGTGCGTCGCGTGATGGAACTGCTTCAGTGGTACCGGAAGTGCGGGCACTTTTCCGAGCCTGTGACACGGGAGTTCAATCCTATCGACAATGCGATGGAGCTGCAAGCGTACGGTACAAAAAATGTGTTGCTTCGCCCGCAGTGGCTGCTGTACAGCCCGTTCGCCATCCTCAGCCCCGACGCTGTCAACACCGTCTTCCCCAAGATGAAGGCTATTTGGGTGCACCGTGCTCTTAGCCAATGCTTGCCATCCCTGTGCTCTGCGTTGTGTCTACACAACACCCTGTACACGGGCAAACCGCCAAGCGACTCGCAGCTGGCGTCCATGGGGGAGAAGGTTTTGGGCATTTTCGGCTCTGGTACCGCGTACGCGATCGAGTACTACGGAAAGTTTGATCAGCGCCTCATGGCGCATTGGTCGAACCGCGATGTGAAGCGACATGCGACACGGGTGGCGACAAAGACGCTCGACTACTTTAGCATCGAACTTGACCGCTATCGCCGCATGCAGATGATCAGCGGGCAGACGGAGTACGTGTCCGTCTCTCGCCCGCTGCACGATGCGCAGATGCCGTATTTCTGCCTGCACGATGGCATCATCGGCGACGTTTTCCAGGACTACATATACCAGTTCGCCGAGTTCGCGTTTGAGAAGAAGTTTGGCATCACAGTGAAGGAGTACACCCCGCTTGCCGCGCCGGCCGACGCGATGGCGATGCGGGGTATCGCACACGGATCTAGCGAACCTCGCTCCGCGCCGGCACTTGGGGCAGGCCAGCCGATGGTGGGGCACTTCCAACAAGAACGCAGAGGGTTTCGGTGAGACGAGATGCGAGGCGAAGCGGAGAAACAAGTGGCTACTTCACGGGGGCAAATAGCGTCGCCTCTGCATCTTACTGATCTGTGTGAGGGAGCACTTGAGCTTCCCTTCAGACGGACACCTCCGCGTCCCTCGTGGTTCACAGGTGGTGCGTCTTTTATATGGTTGTGTATGTGTCGCGCGTGTGCCGAGCAGCTTCTGGACCCCACAGCTTGCAACCGCAGAAGGAAAAGGAAAACGCCCAAGGACGAATGGATAGCGTGTGCACGGTTTTCGCGTACGCGTACGTGCACGAAGCGAGCTTGGCCGAGACGCTACAATGGTAATGATGTACCAAGCTGCTTCTTTGCCGTGCGGTGGCACTCGCTCGTGCTTGCCTTCTCCGTCTTGTCGCGCACACGTTGCCTGTTCCACCCTCCGCCACTTCGTCTTGCTCTTCCCTTTCCCATCCCACTTAACCATCACCGCATCTGCGCACAAGCGTACAGCATTCCGTAGAAAGATTGCTTCCTTCAGCACACGTGCCCTTCGAGTCTTGCTCGCCCCCCCGCCTTTTTGTGTGGGGTTGCCGAGTTGTGTCTCGTCATCGCCTTGCTCCCTGCGCTTCAGGTGCCGAGCCGAGTGTCTCCGACGGCGCTCCGCGACATAAACGCACTTCTTCATCTAGCAATACCCAACGCGAGAAACGCTTCAGCATAATGACGGAGGGCCGCCTGGAGACCATTCACAACCTCCGTCCCAAGAACTGGGACAACCGGCGGCACTGGACCAACTGGCATCACCTCTACGACTGCGAACAGGATCACATCACCCGCGAGAGTGCCCCATTCCACGACCTCCGCGCCGGCGGTCAATTTCAATATGAGTACGCAGGCGGCGGTCCGTACGCGGCGCCTATTGAGCCGCAGCACGTCAACGACCGCAGCGCCGGCGACCGCATGGATTTTGCGCTGGGGCGAGGGACAGACATGGGCGGCATGGGACATCTGCCGCTCGACACGGATCCTGGCCGTCCTGTGAAGCCGAACAATGTGCCTCGCCAGACGGCCTTGTTCACCCGCAAAGACCCTCTGAAGCGCGGCCTCTTCTCCGAGTACCCGTACATGCCGGAAGGTGACGGCGATGGCACGGGGCCGTCACCGCGGACGGGTGTCATGAAGGCTGGCGGGCCCTGCGACTACCTCGGCGGCGCTGCCGAGCACATTCCTGACCCGTACAACGACAAGCCGAACCGCGGCCGCATCTGGCACTTTCGCACCGGCCCAGTGAAGCACGACTACCCCAAGTGGATGCCGCAGGGGGAGCCGGAGAGAAAGCCGCGCAAGACCTATGGCCCTTTCCGCTCTGGCAAGCCGGATCACCTGCACATCGGCGGTGACGTGGAGTGGATTCCTGACCCGTACGACAAGGGGTCGATTCGAAACAACCGACACCCGTTCCGCACGTGGCACACGCGCACCAAGTGGTCTATGCCAGTGCACGCACCGTGGTCGACTGGCTTGGCAACGTCGGAGGCGCGCAAGGGTACCGAGCTGGACCTGACAGAGAAAAGCCTGCCGTCCCTCAAGACGTACCGCAGGGCAAACCACACGCAGACGATCGGCGCGGAAGCGGCGCTTTCGTCGATGCCACCGCGGATGTGAGATGACGAGACCAAGCCAGTGCATAGCAGAAGGGAAGGGGCGAGGGGGAGAGGCACGGTCAGGTTAGGCGATTTGCCCGTGGGAGTTGGCCAACGTGGGAGGTGCATGCAGATGCGTTGTCTTGCGGGACACTAATTCGAACCGGTGCCCTCTCCTTCCCCTCTCCTCGGGAGGCGGGTCGCGCCACGCCACGGGTGCGCGCGCGTGGGTGTTTGTGCTCGCACTCGCTCCTTGTGTTTGCCTCTTTCCCTTGTGCTGCTGCTGTTTTGGGTCTCCCTCGATGTTTCTTTCCCTTGAGTCTGACAGCCGGCGCGCCAACGGACACACCCAAAACACAAGCGCGCACGAATGCGCAGTGCTGATGGTCATCGTACCCCCACTCTGTGTGGTGTATACGTCTGCCTGCCTGTGCGTTGGTGTTCGAGGGGGTTGTGTGTGTGTGTGTGTGTTCTGGTTTCTCCCTCTATCCATTTTTTTTTACATGTATCATCGTTCTCTCTGCGTCCTCTGTCTCTTGTGCTGCGCTCCTTGTACGGTCAGCTTCTGCTGCTGTCGCGCTCATGTGTTTGTCGGTCCTTTGGCCAGCGACCCCCTCCCGTTTCCCTGGTGACGATGGCGCCATCGTTGCGTACCTGCGCCGCTTCGCCTGCGGCGGCGTGAGCGAATAGAACTACGGAAACGGCAAACCGTTCGTGCTCGTCCTTTCTCGAGGTGCACGACACCTCTCACCACATACACACATAAGGGATAGCACGAGCGGGCTGGTAGACGGGTGCGGGCGTGTATTTTCTGGTGCCCTTTTGCGCGCATGTAGACTACCCCCCTTTTTTGGGGGGTGGGGGAGGGGCCTGCTGCGTCTCTCTCTCTCTGTGTGCGCGGGTGTGGGTGTGTTCGCTGGCACATGGTGGAAACGTTGTATTGCTCACCGGGTGCCAGCTCCCTCTCTCCGGCTACCGGGCCACAGAATATGCTGGGGCATCTCCTTTGGTGGCACAACCCTCCCCCCTCCCCCGCTCTCCCTCTACACACACACACACACACACACCATCAACACATGCCGGCTTTCACCTGCTCCATTGGATCACGTCCTTCACTTGTGCGTCTCTCTCTGGCTTGCTCCTTTTCCTTGCCTACTTTTTTTTTGGCGCGTCTGTGCTTGGCGTGCGCCTTCACACGTCTGCGTCCCGCGTGGCAGTCAGTGCATTCCACCCTTCCCCTTGCAGTGTCTCCATGGCACGTGCGTACACGCAATCGCAGGAGGCTCGCTGCACCCAAACGTACACGAGTGGCGCTTATTGGAGGAGGTCCCCTCGGCTCAGTGTCGCATGTTCTGTTCTTCCTGCTGTGCACTGGTGCCGTGAGAAGTTCACGGGCAACGTGCTTTTTCTACGGTGGAACGCCCGCTCGTCTTCGCAGTGCACAAAGCATCAGCCGCCGTTGCATGAGCAGCGCGCTGCAGTTTCGGCGACGCCTTCTGCTGTCTTCACAGGCAAAGGTGTTTGTGCTCCAGCGCAGTGACATGCAAAGGAAAGATGTCGTCACTATGGCACTGCGCACCCTGCGGCGCTGGGTGTCGTCTCTGCCACCACCTGCCGCGCCGCCGTCACCACTGGCCCCCGCAGGTCACTTGAGTACTGACAGCGAGAGCGATTCAGGCCGAATGCCTGCCACCTCGCACAGTGGTGTACATAGTATAAATGCACACGTGGTAACACAGTTCTTCGCACCAGTAGAGTCAAGCTTGTGGAGAGCTCAGGGCCGTTTCGGTCACCGACGGCGACGACGTCACGGTGCCGCGACGTCGGGAAAGTCGAGCACCGAGTGCATCGAGGCCGCCACGTCACGCAGCGCATCCGGCGCCGATGCTGCACTAACTGTGAATGACCCCGCCTGTATGCGTGCAGAGCCGCCATGCGCCTTACCGCTGCTACACACCAGTGCCAGGGATGCGCACTCTGCCATGTCGCCAGTGCAGCAGCGACTGTGCCAGCTCATTGGCGCTGGGGCGTGGCGCGAAGCGTTGGAAGTGCTCCGCTGCCACGAGCAAGAAAACCCCACCGCCACCCAACATGCGCAAGCGTCACGGCAGGCTTCGTCCGCAAGTGGTTTGCATCTCCGCAGAGCCAGTGCGCCGGCAGCCGCTGAGGACGCTGGTGATTGCGCGGTGATTCCTTTCATGTTTGTATCGCTGCAGGAGGTGTCTGTTTGGCTGCTGTTGTGGTGCGGCCACGGCACGGCTGCGTGGCATGTGTGGCGGCGCACCATACAGGCTGTCTCGTCGCCGTCATCACCGCGGTTGGCGCTGTTGCTCGCTCTTTTTACACACGTTGTGGAGCGCGATACGATGCGCACGCGCGACATGCTGCTTCTTTTAGAGATGATGAGCAGAGGTGCCACCACTCCCCCGAGCGAGGTCAAAATTGGGCAGATGTGCGAGGAGAACCCTGCGCCGCCCTTGCGTGTATGGCGACATCTTTTCTGGCAATGGTTGTGGTGCTGCAGCGAGTGCACCGATCCGAGCAAGAGCCCGTCGCAGGCCCACCGTCACTGTCTTGCTTCGTTCCTGGAAGGGGCAGTCGAGGAGCTGACGAAGTTCGCGTTCTGGAGTTCTGCGACTCTAGCGGGACAGCATATGGGCGCAATGACAGAGTCAGTGGCGCTGCTTCTGCTAGCGCTCTGTGATGTGTACAGCACATCCGACGAGTGGCAGCGTCTGTTGAAGGAGGAGCTCACCACGGTCTGCGACGGTAAGCGAAAGAAAATGAGTAGCAAGGGTTGTCGCAGCGCATCGGCGGTGTGGTGGGAGGGGAGTCAGGAGCATCCACCGCTGCTATCGCATTCGGTGTGCGCGTTGATGAGCGAGGTTGTCGAGTTTCTTCTCGTGGGCTCTTCCTCGACGGCGGACGACGTCAGAAGGGATGATGGTGAAAGAGCAGATGAGCAAGGTCATATGCAGCTGCGGACGATATTCAGCAACGCAGCGCGTAACCTCAAGCGTCTTCGCGGCCACTGCAGCTCCGCCGTGCCAGAGAACGGTGGAGACGCGTTAGAAGCCTTCCGCATGTGGCATGAGCGGATTGTGGAGAATGAGGGCCTTGGTGGCATCTGGGAAGCACTGCGGCTGGCTATGCGTTCGCCGCCCGCGCAGTCATGCCCTTTCCGCTTGGGCCAACCAACGACACCGGACGACGCAGCTGGCGTTTCACTGAAGCGGCTGCTGCAGCGCATCGACGATGCCACGGCGCAAGGCGACTGGACCACAGCATTGCGGCTCTGCTTGAACCACAGCTTTCCTGAAGGTATTTCTTGCAGGGAGGACACGGATAGCTCAGGTGTTGAGACACAGGACTTGGTGCTCGAAGCGGTGAAGGGTCCTTCTCGCTGCCACCCGTCAACGTCCACACCCCTGCCGGCGGATCCATTCTCGTTTTTTCATCGACTTGGCAAGGGCCTCGTCGCGTGCGAGGTGGCCCGGCCACCTGGTGCATCGTGGCAGGGTGCCTTGGCTCTGTGGAACTTTGCCCGACACTCTTCGCACTATCGCGCGGCGTGTGCACCTCCATCCGACAACGCTGTCGTTGCAGGGACGAGGTCTGAACTGCTGCACATCGGCCCCCGGCCGCCAGGGCCTGCACCGCCGTTGCTGTCGCTGAGCCGCGCACTTGGACGCATTTTCTTCCTCCTTGCGTCGGCTGGGCGTTGGGCGGAGGCGCTGGCGTGCTTCCACGAGACCCCGGACGCCTACCTCGATGGCTTCGTGGTGTCGCAAGTCGCGTACGCCCTGCGCGACTCTCCATCACAAAGCAGGGCCGTTCTGGACTTGTGGGCCGCGTGGCGGTGCCGCGTAGGCGATTCTGTGGATCCGACAGAGATGATGACGTACAAGCTATTGAATGCGATGCTGCATACGTCAGTCAAGGCAACTTCCCCAGTGGCCACCTTGTCTTCCCCATCTTATCAGTCACCAGCCATGGTCGCGGCGAAGGTGGCCACTGCGGTGCTCATAGCCGCGGCGGACACGTCTCCTGCCGCGCCTTCCACGCTGGCGACGGATGCGCGACACGCAGCCGTGACCCCTGGTACAGCGGTACCACTAGATTGGTCTCGGAGGCGTTGCACTATTCGCGGTGTTATAGCGGATCGCTGGGTGGGCAGCTGGGCTGACGCACTTCGTGTAGCACTCGCAAGCCGTGATGTTTCTCTGCTAGTCCAGACTGTTCGGCGGTGCGCGCCGGCGGCGCATTCACCAAAGTTGTACTCGGACGTGAGGCGGATACTCCAGGAGAAGGGGGTCGTTCTGTCGCCCGCTGAGCGGGCAACCCTGCTGGCGCTATGGGGCGAAGGGCGAGGGTCGAGGCTCGGCTGCGACAGTGGCGTGAGTGCTGGAAAGGGCACCTCTCCAGCCGGGGAGGCTGTGCCATCAAACGGTGAGGGCGGCGGTGCCCGCCAGCATGTCCTCGTAATAGAGGCTTTCCTCGACGAGCTGCTAGGGCTTGACTAGGCTTCTCGTAAGGAGGCGAAGGACTGAACAGTAGGAGCGAAAACGAGCAGGAGATGTGAGCGAGAGCACACGAAACAGCGCGGAGTGGCCGTGGAGGCAGCTGCACTCGCACACCTAAGCACGCTCAACTGCTGTGGAAAAGAGGCGTGTTGCGCGCACACACGTATGCTGATACGCTTGCTCACGCCTGCTGCAGCTTTAGCAGCTCTGGCTGCGGTTCGAGTTGCGTTTCGTGTGCCGGTGATATGTCTTTGCGTACCTCCCTCCCACCCCTTCTTTGTTTTTTCATGGTGCTCTTTCTCACGGTGCTGCCGTGTGGGGGGGGGGGGCACACGATGCGCACGCACACAAACGCGAGTGGCTGCAACAGGCACGCAACAGATCGCACAGTAACACCAGGTTTACGCACCCATAGCTCCGCATGTCCGCAGCGGCGGCTGATTACCCTTCGCGACGACGAGGCGATGTGGAGGACGACGTCGATGATGAGGAGCACCGTCGGCTGACAGAATCGAGCATCAACGCTTTTCTGGAGGAGGAGGGCGTGCCGGTGAGCAGCAGCGTCACGGTGGAGGACATAACGTCGGTGCTTGTGGCGCTGGGCAACTCGGTAGCCACGGCATCAGCTAGCCTTGCGGTCAAGGTTGCACTGCTTCGGCTGGATTGCTTGGCAGCCGTGGAAGGAGAGCTGCGCAAAGACGCGACGCGCTCCAGCTCATCGAAAGTGCGTGTCACTGCTGACAAGTCGCCGTCGCCGCGGTTGACACGTGCCAGTGCGTTTGGGTGGCTGCGTCACCTCCACCAGGAGGGGAAGGGCGTATGTGGCGTCTTGCGTGGCGGTAAAGCGGAGTTCGGCTTTGTGCTGGCGTCCTTTGTCGAGGAGGCGCTGCTTTTTGCAGCTATGCGTAGCCTCATGGACCGCCTTGGTCCGCTGTTGCCCAGCGAAAGCGGCCGAGCTGGTGGTGCGGCGGCGTTGTGGTGGGCCGGGCTGTCGCGGACAGTGGCACCCACGTTCGTCATGAGTCTTCTCTCGTGGCCGCTGCGCGCAGTACGGACGACGATTCGAGTAAACTACATGGCGGACACGCCCCTGCCTGTCTGCGAACCTTTCCCGCAGCCTGCGCAGCAGCGGGGGGAGCAGCAGCATCGACGGCAGCACCGCTACACGAGCGCTACCGAGGTGTGGGGATGCGTTCTCCACCGGATGGGAGCTCGTAGTCTTCTCTTGAACGGACTCGACGTCGATCTCGCCAGCCGCGCTTTGTCACTTGGACTCGCGTGGACGGTCGTGAAGCCGGCGTCGCGGTGGATGCAGCGATGGGCGATGATAAGCGCCTCAACTGCTGGCGCAGCGTCAGCGCCGTTGGCGCTAGTGCGTCTTGGGCAGCACCGCCTCTTTGCTTTGGGGGTGCTGCTGGCGGTTGCTGGATCTGTCAACGCCCTGCAGCGTCCGTTTGTCGTTCTTCGACAGCGCATGGCGTTGCTGCCCGTCGCAGATGCGGAAAGTGTCTGCAACGGAGGCGATGACCAGACCAAGACTCCCCCGACCGCGCGCCGCGGATGCCGCTATGCGAATGGATGGGACTGCGCTGTGCAGGTATGGCGCCAAGAGGGCGTCGCTGGCTTGCTCGCTGGGTTGCCGCTCTGCTTGATCACGAGCTCGGTGGTGCCGCTGCTACGGACCTTCGCGGGCTACCCAACCGCCCCAACCTTTTCAGGTGCTGTTGTGTAGAAAGGAGGGATGGCTAAGGAAGGGAGGAGGTAAATGCGGTGCTATAGTACCAATGTGTGCGCAATACGTGTCAGCATTGACGCGGACGCCTGCGCTGCTGCTGGATTGTCAGCTTCCCATCTTGCTTGCTCTTCGGTCTTCTACCCCCCCCCTTTTTCCTTTGTTCAATCACGGTACGACGGGCTTGACGTGTCAGCGCTGGCACCACCAGGGGTGCTTCAGCATTGGCAGGGATGGGGCTGCACGTCTTCCTCAGAGAAAGTGAAGGGTTTCCTTGTTCGTCAACGTGTCCGTACCATCGCAAACACGCCAACAAAGATGCGCGCGCACAACTGCCGCTCGTCTACCTTGCTTGCGCTACGGCCACGTCAAGGAACTGGACCGACCAACACCGTGTGGCGTTGTTCAGCCCGCTGCAATGCCACAGCATACGGCGCAGGTTCGGCCCTGAGCTACGCTCGACATCACGGCATCGGAGCCAAAGCCGAAAGACAGCATGTGCAAGCACGTGCTTGCTGAATCGCCGACACGAATCGTAGTGAGCTCGCACAAACCTGACCATCACCGCAAGTCCCTTCGGCACAGTGCTAGCCCAGACCTGCCTGCTGACACCAAGAGCCCGCAGTCGCACCCCCAGGTCAGGCGGGGCAGGCCTTTGGCATCCCCACAAACAGTTGGCACTGGACCTTGAGATGCCGCGGTGAGGTGTCTGGCAGCATAAGCGGCCAGCAAGAACACATGCAAGAAGCCAAATCCCTGTCAAGAGCGCTGCGGAGCTGATGGAGCGGTTTTGTTGATCGCCGGTGCACAGTATGTGAAGCAAGAGCAGCAGACGTATAGAGGGTGTGTGCCTCTTGCTCCCCTCTTTCCTTCTCTCCCCCCCCCCACGTAGGCACTGACGGTGGCGCGCACTTTTCAGCTTCCCGTCGTTCTCCTGTTCCATGGCATATGCCACACTTGTGCGGGAGCGCATTGCCACACCCAGATGCGCAAGTGCACACCACGTCTTTCCGGCCTCTCCTCCATCCCTGACATCTTCCCTCCTCTCACCACCACCACTCCTCTCCGTCTTGCCCCCCCCCCCACACATGTACACTGGCGCAGCTGCCTCTCACTTCAGCTCTCAAGCTCAGCGCCTTCACCTATAAAAACGCAAGAGACCAAAGCTGAAGCGAGGGAAAGGTCTGCCACCTGTCGGTTGCCTCATTTTATGCGCGTTACCGCTTGCGCTCTTTCGCTTCGGCCTCTTCACGCTCTCCCCCTCCTCGCTCTCTCCTACTCCGCCTTCTGCGCGCGTCCACAGGCACACGCGGTCCACCTCTTCGCTCCGTATTATATACGCATTTCCTCGCACGCATCCTTCACAGACTTAAAGGGCTAAACTCTCTTGACTCTTGCTTTTGTTTTGTATTTCTTTCTGTTCCTCCTGCTGTGGTTCGCACCGTGCGCGCCATCTCTCCCCTCATCCCCTCCCCCCCCCCTCCCCCGGTGTCGGCACCCCTGTGATCAGCTTTTGTGATAGTCTGCAAGCAACCGCACATCAGCTTGTGTTTGTTTCCCTTGTTTTTTTTGCGTATTCAGTGCGGTACCGCCCAGCAACGATCACCGTCGCCCGAGTCCCTCTCCCTCTCCCTCTCCCTCTCTCTCTCTCTCGACTCACGCTGCTGCTTCGCTCCCTGCCGTCTTCTCGAAGCGTCTCTCCGTCTTGCAGCTCTGCAGCGCTGCCGTCGACTCGAGCCGCCACCGCACAGTTTTCATTTTTTTGGCCGGCCCTTGTTTGGGTGCTGTCTCCGCTCTTCCCCTTCCTTGAACCATTACGTAGCACCAGCGCCACCCACGTACACACGCTCGTGCGCCTCTCCCCCTCGCTGTGTACACGTATATCGCTCTCGACTACAACGAGCGTTTCTAGGTGATTCCTCACCGCCACGCTTTGGTTTATTTGCCCCTTCGCGTTTCTCAGTGGACACCCCCCCCCCACTCAAGTCGAGAGAGAGAGAGGGGGAGAGAGGGGTAGACCGAGTGAGGTGGACCTCATCGTGTGGTACCCAACACCCCACCACCCACCACCCTTCCCCATCACAAGCACACATAGTCTTTTGCTTTCCTTTTCTGTTTTATATCTATTAGAGCACGCGTGTCGCGCAGTGTAGCGCACGGGAAGCATGCCCGCCCACGCCGCCTCGCCCCCGGCTGCCCACCAGGAGCAGCAGTACCAGGCTCCTCAGGCGGGCAGAGCAGGTAGCGACACCCCGTATGGCCAGTACGGCGGCGGTCAAGAGTTCCAGCTGACTGCTACGGATATGGCGCTGGACATGCTCATCCGCGCCGTCTTTGATCTTTTTCAGCGATCTATGGCGGCCCCGATTGACCGCGTGATGGTGCTGACCGCTGTCGAGGGCGAGCTGGTGCGCCAGGGCCGCCTGCCCGCTGGTGGCTTCCGTGGCGTTGGACAGCTGTACAGCCGCCTGTGGCGCAAGGAGGGCCTTGGCGGTTTTCTCCGCGGTGTCATGGCAGATGCGGTGCTGACGCTGCCGAGCGGCTTCGTGGACTCGTTTGCCACCAATGCAGTGTTTTTATGCCTGCAGCGGCTGATTCCGGCCCGCATGGCGGATCAGATGAGCACCTCGGTCATCGTGGCGCTGTCGATGGCGGCCACGAGTGCGGCGGTGTGGGTGGCCACCCCGTACAATGCCATCCGCAAGACTGTCATGACCAACTACATGGCGGACATTGTCGCTCCCGCCGGTGGTGCTACCGGTGCTCTTTGCGCGGGCGGCGAGGCAGCGACGGCGAAGAGCAGTGCGACTGGGAGGGCGGATGCAGACGAGGCTGAGCCGGTCTCGCCGCTGCAGGAGGAGGCGTACCGCTACACAACGGCCACTGAGACCGCTCGCCAAATCTACCGTCGCAAGGGTTGGGGCGGGTTTTACCGCGGCGCCGCCGTCGAGCCGCTGACCGTGTGCACTTACCGTAGTCTGTACCTTATCGCCTCCGTCATGTTGAGTGAGCGTGTGCAGATGACGTACCCGTACGCGGTGGCTCGCGGGTTGGCGATTGTGGCCGACGTACTCACGCAGCCGCTGGAGGTGGTGAGCCGCCGCCTCGTTCTGACGGCTTCGGACGAGAAGGATGAGAGGCGCTACGCCGGCGTTATGGACTGCGCCAAGACGATTGTGCGAGAGGAAGGCGTGACGGCGCTGTGGTCGGGGTTGCGCTTCCGGCTCATGGTGAGCGTCGCTACTGTTGCCATCCGCACGGTGTTCGTCATGGTGACGGATGCCGCAGACGCTTGAGGGACGTCGGCGGGAAGCGACGGAACAGAAGGAACGATCATCCCTGAAGCTTTCTCTTCTCCTAGTATGCGCGTGTGCGTTGGGCACCGGTTGCGCTGCCTTTTCTTTTTTGTTGTTGCTGTTGAAGGAGAACATAATGCTCACGTGTTTCTTGGCATTTGGCGTGTACGGGCGTGCGCGCGCATGGGCGTAGCATCTCGCGGTACACCGGCCTCGCAGTTCTCTGTCATGTGGGCGCCGTCAAGGCCCACTTGGTTGTTATTCCGGTTGTGTGCGCGCGAGTATACACAGATATGTATGCATGTATGCGTGTGGGTATATATCGCTGTGGTTTATTTCACACGCTCGCTTTCTTTTTGTTTTTTGTTTATCTCTTATCGTTGTTTCTTTCGCGCGCCGAGAGCGGCGTGTGTGTGCGCGTGTGAGGACGGGTCTCCTGCCCCCCCCCTCCCCGCCCCCAATTTCCGCCTCTCCCGCCCCTCTCACCCCCTTTTTCATCTCCTCTTGTCGCTCCATTCGCTGGCCCAGTCGCCCCCGCTCCACCTCCAGAAGGGAAGACACATGATTAAGACATTAACACGTGCCAGCAGATGTGCTTTCTTGAACCAAAACAACGATGTTTTGACAATCTTCTCGCATCGGTCAGCCCATCCCTTCCCATCACCCCTCCCTCCCAACCAGCTTGCCGCGTGTAAAGAAGGAACAGTGTCCATCAATCTCAACTCGGAGGGCCTCCCTCTCTCCGGCGACGGCGGTTTTCTAGTGAAGCGCTGAGCGAATGTATGGTACCAGACGCTAGCGGGCACATATGCACTCCTGATGCACCGTGTTACCTGCCATATCCCCCTGTCGCCCACACCGCCTGCTCCCCCACCCCCCACCCCTCGGGTCGACCTTTGCACGGTTGAGTACGACCTCTCACCCCCTTCCCCCCTCCCTCTCTCTCTCCTGTACTCTCGACGCTCACTCTCATTTGTTGTTGCTGCTGCTGCTGCTTGGGGGGGGGGGGAAGAGAGAGAGAGAGAGACGTTGCATGTCAGTCCCGTTACACACGTCCAGCCCGTTTCGTTTCATTGTTGTCTCCCCTGCGCTACGATTTACGTCCTTTTCACTCTGTTTACCGCTTCCTCTGCACACACACACACACACACACACACACATATATATATATATATATATATATATATGGCTTACACGCACATAGCCATACCTCGCCCTCCCCACACGTGTGCGCCCTTTTCTCACATTGCACGAGCACCGTTTCCCAAGCGCGAGCTTATTATAATTATTTTTTGTTGCGTGCCTGGCTTGGCGTTAGATGAGTGACAGACCCAACGATCACGCACAGCACCAGCCACAGCAACACCATCAGCACAGTGTACCTCATCGCGACGGTTGCGGTGACGGCAAGAGCAA
This sequence comes from Leishmania arabica, assembly GCA_000410695.2. Taxonomy (NCBI): domain Eukaryota; phylum Euglenozoa; class Kinetoplastea; order Trypanosomatida; family Trypanosomatidae; genus Leishmania; species Leishmania arabica. The sequence continues at coordinate 370,180 of CM004655.1, read as the reverse complement.
CACTGATGCCCTGATTGGGGACGTTGAACTGCATCCTCTGCCGCAGCAGCCTGTCGCAACCGGTATACGCATGCCCTCGCTCAGCAAAACTGAGGCCCTTGCGGCCCAATCGCGGCCGCAGCACGAAGACGGTGCAGCCAGTACCTCCGGCAGCTCTGCTGGGTCGTCCTTTCACCAACTCTCTCACCCCGACGCAAGCGGCGGCAGCGGCTCCGTCTTCGCGGATTTGCGCCGCACCGCCATGTGCGGGGAATCGCACAAAAGCGAGGTGGTGGTGCCTGACCTGCAGGGGGGGGAAAGGGCAGGTGCAGCCAAGACCGTCTACTTGGCGCAGTCCGCCGGCAGCAGCTACGAATCCTTCAGCCCGTTGCCCTGCCACGGTCCTTGCGGCGTCAACGGTGCGAGGTCGAACGCCTCCAAGTACAGCCACCATGGCCCGACCACGGCTCGGTCTACCTCTAGCTTCAGCGGCGGCTCACATCCGCAGACACCGGAGAACGCGGAGCACGACCACCACCACACCTCCCGCGCCGAGAGCTTCAACGCTTCTTTCTCTTACTCGGACTCCTTCGTGAACCAGACGTACGTCAAGGAGCTACCGCCGCACTTGATGCCGCTGGCGCACGAGATCCACCATCTGAACGAAGAGGACCTCGTGTACATTGCAGACGTCACGCATATAATGGCAAACCGCGACTTGTATTCGCTCCTGCCTTACACAGGCAGCAACTGGTTCCTGCCGTCGATCCGCGAGTGCGGTGAGGGCGAGAAACACTGGGAGATGCGCTGGTGTTGGAAGGAGGGGCTCATCGTCGCGATCGGCGGCCGCCGACTGTCGATCCGCGCGTTGAACATCTTCATTCGCGTGTGCTTTGTGGTACTGATATGGTTCCTGCTGTGGAACATGCTCCCCCGCTGGCTCGTGGAGCCGGGCGGCTACGTCTGGGATCCGTTGGTGCTCGTGATCGTGTCCGCCATCGTCGGTGGTCTCATATGCCGTATCCTACAGCTACCGCCCCTCGTTGGTGTTCTGTGGGTGGGCATCATGTGGAACAACATCCCGACGCTCAAGTACCTGACGCACGGCATCGTGAAGGAGGTGTTCGACATCTCCTCGAAGCTTGGGCTCACGGTGATTCTCGCCCGCGCCGGCTACAAGCTCGCCATCAAGGATATCATTCCGCACTGGAAGCAGACCGCACTTCTGGCAACGATGCCGTTCGTGTTCGAGGGTGTCTCGCACAGCCTCATTGCCAACAAGATCTTCGACTACAACGACAACTACAACTGGGCGTTCCTGCAAGGCATGCTGTGCAGCATTGTGTCTCCCGCCGTCGTCGTTCCAGGTAGCTTGTACCTGCAGGACATGGGCTACGGCTGCGGCGTGGGCCCCTTGTCACTCATGCTCTCGGCAGTTGGTATTGAGATCGTGATCGGCGTGTGGTGCGCCAACTTCATTATTGGGCTGATCTTTTATGATCAGAAGCTGGCCGTTGCAATCGTGCTCGGCCCTGTGCAGTTCCTCGGTGGCATCATCATTGGTATTGGTCTTGGCATTCTTTTCTTCTACGTCGTGGAGCTCATCAAGCAGGAGGCGCACCGACTGCCGAACGGCAAGTACACCCGTGCGCACCTGAACAGCTGCATGGACTTCGCCTTCAGTATCTTTCTCTTCGAGTGCTATGCGATGGTGTTCTTTGGGTATAAGATGAACCTCGCCGGAGGCGGCTGTGTCATGTGCGTCTTCTTTTCCGCCACAGTGGCGCACATGTGGTCAAGGACACGCAAGATGGAACACGAGGACCACAAGAAGTACGTGGCGACGTGGCTCGCCCTGTGCTGGGATCAGGTGATGATGCCGATCCTGTTTGCCACGATGGGAGCCAAGATCAACGTCAAGGCGATCTTCAACCAAACCTTCTTCCCGAGGGCAATCATCTGCATGGTATGCAGCACAGCTGTGCGATTCACCGTCACCCTCTTGATTCAGATTGGCAGTGGTATGCCGTGGAAGGAGAAGTTGCTGGTATGTGTGGGGTACCTTGGCAAGGCCTCGGCGCAGGCCTCCATGGGGCCCATCGCAGCGAACCTGGTGGCGGACATGATGGCAGCGCTGCCCCCAGGAAAGAAACACTCCCTCGACACGATGGCCGAGTACGCGAACAACGTGCAGCAGATCAGCGCGATGTACGTCATGTTCATGGCGGTTGTGGCGTCGTTAGGCCTCGTGCGAGGCGGTAAATTGGTCTTGAAGGGCAACCAAACGGTGGGAAAGCCGAGGGAAAAACGCGCCAGTGGAAGCTCCTCGAGTGGGGCCGCTGTCACCGGTGCCATCATCGTAGCGGAGATGGATACCACCATGGCCGAAAACGCCAGCCAGCACGTCCACTTCCCTGACGGTGCGTCGGCAGACCAGCGCCAGCCGTTGGTGAGCAGCAGCCCCGCCAAAGATCATGACGCACTCCTCCCCCTCACCGGCCAGATCGAGGACGACAGGGTCACGAGGAACTCGGTTCACAGGCGGCGGGAGCACTATTCGAGCATTGCCTAGCATCGCGCGCAGATCCGCTTATGCGAAACGGAAGTAGGTGTTTTCAAGCGTCCCGCTGTTGAAACTATGCACACACGCTGTCTCTCATGCCCCGCCTGCGTCCTTGTAGCGCGGCCGACGACTCTACCCTGCTGCTCCCCCACCGCGACTTGTCTCTGAGCAGCTCCAAGGCGGCGAGTGCACCGCTGCCACCACTCTGCATCAGCAGACGCAGATATCAAAGTGCATGCACACGCTGTGATGCTGCATGCGTGTATTGGCGCACGCGGTGGGGTGGACAACCCCAAGCGCAGGCGTCGGCAATGCTTCGCCTTGTCCTTTTGCTTTTCTGCCTCGTTGCACAGCTCTTCGCTTCTTGGTGTGCGTGTTCGCGTTGTGCCTCGTCTCCTTGTCTTCGTTTGCCAGCTTGCTTGTCCTCACTTCTTCTTGGTGCTGCACCCACTCCCCCGCGCCACTCGCCTCTCTCCATAGACTTGCTATGCACGTGCGTATGCTCGTGTGGCTCACAGTCACATAACCCGCGTATGGGATCATCAGCAAGTCAGCTGCACCGGAGCAAGCCCCCCACCCTCCCCCGCCCCGGCCTCTTCTCCCAACGAGAAGAGGAGATGAGGCGCACCCGCAGATCCAGAAGTGCGCTTCCTCTCCCGTTGTCTGCGTCTGTATCAGTGCCCCTCTCTCTCTCTCTCGTGCTACCTTCGTCCCCGCCCTGTTGTTTGACCCCTCCCCCACCCCCGTGCACCTATTTCATTCACTCGCTCCTTGCGCGCCCTCATACGCATCGTCCTTTCTCGTGAAGCGAGATGGCAGCAACGCAAAGGCGAAGGCACAGGCAGAAGGGAGGGGAGAGGAGGGGAACGGATGGGATGGATGCACAAAGTAAAGCGAACATAACAAAGAAGGAGCCAGATAACTGATTCATGCATCGGTAAACCCGCCCGCCAGCCCCTCCATTCTCCTTCGCCTGTCTTCTGTGTCTCCGCGCATTACCAAAGGAGAAGGGGGGAGGAGGAGGAGGAACAAAACAAAGCAAGAAGAAAACATGCTGCTTGTCCTTTTAACATGTGTGTGTGTGTATACATATACATGTATGTGGTGTACACGTATATACATATATTTTGGTGTGTGTATATATATATATATATATATGCATATATGCATGTATACGTATGTGTTGCGGTTGGTTGATGTCGTTTCACTTTATCCGGATTGTCTTCGTTTACTTTGTGTGTGTGTGTGTGTGTGTGTTTGGGCTCATCTTGGTTTTTGCGCTGCACCCTGCTTACTTCTGTCGTTTCTCCCCTGCCCTTCGCCGAGCCGTACACGGAGGCAGCGTATCTATGCCCACGCCTCCGTCTATCACTTTCTCTGACTTCATATCTCTCCCCCCTCTTGCTGTTCTCTGCTGAGCCGAGGATGAAGGGGACGGGGTATTCAAATGGTCGTCTGTGTGTGTGTGCCTGTTATCGAGACGCCTCCCACTGCTCATTCCCTTGTCCCCTCGGCCACCTAGCTACTTTTTCCCCGGCACGATGCCACCGGGGGTTGTGTGAGGGGCTACTGCAGCTCTTGCTTCAGTAGGAGGGGTCACCTCTACGGCGTTTGTGTGTGTGTGTGTGTCTCCTCGGTTTCACGTTTTTTTTGCCGTTCTGGCCCGTGTCTTCTACTGTTCACACCTGTTCTCGTCTGTGTGGCACCGTTTTCCCCTTGCCTACCCCCCTCCTCCTCCTCCTCTGCCTTGGCGGTGTTGTGCTGCACATGGCTAACCACCGCGTCGGCAATTCCATCTCTTTCGGATTGTTTGTTTACGTATGTTTCACCTCTTTGCGGGGCACCTGCGTGATACGCACGCTTGCGTACACCGACGTCAGCGCGAACACACAGATGACCATGCACGGACACGAAGCACGCGCGTCGTCTGTATCCTTTCCTCTGTTTGGTCTTCTCGTGGCGTCCTCTCGTGACCCGTGTGTGCTTCTATGCAGAAGAGGGCGTAACCACACTGGGCCCCACCCACACGAACGTACGGAGCCAGAGACGCGGAGACAGGCCCATATCCACGCGGCACCCGCGTTTTGCTCGCTGTGCCGCGCAGGCTTCGTCTCCACGTGCGCGCGTCTCAACGAAATGTGTTTCGTAGGTGAGAGGCTGACGACAGAGGCGGTAAGGGGAGGAGAGCACATGAGGGGCATGTTGGCGTAATGTATGCGTGCGGAGGAGGATGGCCTTGGTGCTTGTTGGAGAGGGGAGAGGGCATGAAGGAATGGAGGGGGGGGCAGCGCGGGTATATGGGGCGAGTGTGTGTGCGAGGGGGCGGCGGAAGGACGCAGGGATACGCGATATTCCCTTTAAAGTTTTTTTAAGTATGGAGATGAAAAGGAAGGCGAAAGGTATAGAGACATGGCGCGGGGAGGCACCAAGAAAAAGCATACCGGGAGGAGGAGGATTAATCGAGGTGGTGGTGGTGGTGGTGTAGATGCCCTTTGGAAAGGTACTGCCCCGCCTCCCTCCTCCCCCCTCGCCCAAAACTTCCCCCAGCGGTGCTCGCACTTCGGTATGTCTTTCCTACTTTTAGTATTTCTCTCCGTTATTTCCGGGTGTCTATTGCACGGCCACACACACACACACACACACACACACACACGCCCCACCCCTGTTCCTCATTCCCTCCCCGATTTGGCGACTCACTTTTCTGTTTTCATCATTTTTTTCGCATGCTTTTTTTTGGAAGACGGCTGCTCAGTGTGTTGCTGGCAGCAGCAGCAGCAGCAGCGGCCGCCTCTACGGTCGACGACGCCCCTCCCCCTCCCCCTGCCCTCCTCAGCATCCCCTCCCCCTTCTCCGCCCCTCTCTCCCTTCCTTCCACTTGTGAGGTCTGCGCACGCTGCCTTTCCTCCTTTTTTTTTGATGCTTTTCCTCTAGCTCGCTGCTGCGTCTTCCTGCGCACTCTCTCTCCTCTGTGTCTCTTCTGTGCGATACCACGCTTGCTGCCCACCACGGCCACATAGTGTTCGGGCGTGTGTATACAACATGCTTGTCATCCATCCCTTCCTTCCTTTTCATTTATATTTATATGCATATATATATATATATATCTTGCGCGGCATCTTGCATTAAACGCGCATCTCTCCTTGACCCTCCCCCCTCCCCTCCCCTCCCCTGCGCCGGCGTGTGGAGCCGCTGTTTCGGCTTCTCTCTCCCTCTCTACGTCGACGTGCATGTATGCCACCAGCACCACTACTCGCCCTCTTCGTTCTTGTGCTCCACTTTTTTGTTGTTGCCCTGGAAACCTTCGAAGCACCGTCTTTGTAGGTGAGCCTGCACCGTGAAACATACGCGTATGATAGCAGCACGAACCGGCGACGGGAGGGGGCGCCGCAGACCATAAAACAAAGCGCAAGAAGCGAAAGAATGGACGGCGAGACACATGAGCAGCATCAGCAGCAGCATGGAGCGCAAGCCTTCTTGACAATGGTCGTGTGGAGAGGGGTATCCGGGGCTCAGTTGTTTCTCTTTTCGATTTGTCTCCCCTTCGTGACGAATTCGTACTTCCTGTTTCTTTTCCGTGTGTGTGTGTGCATGTGTGTGTGTGTGTGTGTGTGTGCATGTGTGTGTGTGTGTGTGTGTGTGTCTTACCTTTGGTGTGTTGCTTGCCGTATGTACTGCCGGAAATTTGTTTCCATTTCGTTGTCTGAGCATGTGTGTGCATGTGTGTGTGTGTTTTCCTCCTGCATTTCTATTTTTTATTAAAGCTCTGTGGCGCTTTTACTTCTTTTTATTTATTGTTATTGTTTCTCTTCCACTTTACCCGCGACGAATAATACGCGAGGGTGTGCCATGTGGACTGTTTCTGCCTCGGACGCGTATGCTGTACACACTCCACACGACACACAACGCCCCGCCTCCCTTCTTTTTCATTGTACAACCGCTATCTTAGCGCTCTGCTGCGGCTCCAATGTTTTCACCACCACCATCACCCCCGGAGACAACGAAAATACCTTCCCATAAAAAGTAAAGCAGCGAGGAAAGCCCTGTTGTTGAATGCAACGCACTCAGATGTGCCAGCGGCAAGTCATCACCGCGTCTTCTCCCTCCCTTGTACTCTCCACGTTGCGCTCTCTTCTAGCCATCACTTTCTTGCCCACGCGAGCTAAACAGCGTGAGCGCACGTCACGTGCTTCAGTGCCCAAGCGCCTGTGGAGGTATGTCTGCATGTTGGTGTGTGCGAGAGGCTCTGCGTGCATGTCTGGCTTTAAGAAGGGGAGGCGAGGGGGTGGGCGGCAGCGGCAGCCGCATGAGCGCATGAGGGTGAAGGATTTTGTTGCGCTTTTGCCTCCAAGCGTGTTGTGCAGGTGCGCGTATGCGTGCGCTTGCTTCGTTTCACGTGTTCCCTTTTCGTGTCGGCTCTCGTTTGCTGCCACGTGTGTCTGTGTCACCTCCTCCGTAAACTCGCCGTCTTTGTTCTCTTGCTGTGTGTGTGTGTGTGCATGTGTGTGTGCACGCGTGTGTGTTGGCTTTCGAGTTCTTTACACGCTTGCTCTGGTTGTTTCGTCTTTTCCTCTCCGCGTGCTTGTGTATGTGTGCGTTTCTCCGTGAGGTCTCTGCACGGCGTCTGTGTCTCTCTTGCCTTCTCCATCATGCAGCCACCAAGGTCCTGACGCAAGAACGCGATCCGAAAAGCGCCGCGAAAGGCAGCGACCTGCGATGCTCAGCTTCATATTCAAACCCGGAAATAAGAAGGCGACGTAGAAGGATGGTGAGACGGGGGATGTGGGGACTCGATTGTGACCCCCTTCCCCTCCTCTCCTGAGCGAGTGCAGAAAGCCACCAACGAACAGAAACGACTGCGGCGGGCGAAGAGGGGAAGGCAATAGAGTAAGGCTGACGGTGTTATACACCGTCTCCATCCAACTATGTCTCGAAAATAAAAGTTCCGACACCCAGCTACCACACATGCTCCCTTCAGTGATATGGAGCTTGTTGGGGGGGGAAGCTCTTGGTCAAGTACGTGTGCGTCTCTTTCTCTCGTCTGAGAGGGCGGTGACGGCGCAGAAAGGGGGGAGGGCCTTGCCTGACCAGGAGCGTACAGAGGCCTTTCAGCACGTGTGTGTCTGTGGAGAAGAGCAGCATACACATCCGTATATGTATATATATATATATGTGTGTGTGTAAGTGTGGGTGCATCTGCACAATACTGCTGCTCTATTGCTTTACCTTCCCTCCTTCCTCTGGTGGCACATTTCTTCTCGCCTTCTTTTCGCCATGCACATTTTTTGTTTTTATGCGGTGGTGTTGTCTTCCGCCCTGCGCCTTCCTGGCGTGTTGCTCCTTGGCATGAGCATGCGCCAACACACCACGCGCATGATTAGAAAGCGAATACATATCAAGGATACGAAAGCAAGGATAGAGCGCTTATCTTCTCCCTTCTCCTTCATCTCACAACTTAATACTCTCACCTGCTCCCATAGGCAGACACGCGCGAGCATCCTCTTCCCCGGTCGCCCGACCATCATGAGTGCGCTTCATGACAAGTTAGTGAGCAGCGAGGAGCTCGCGTGCGCGGTGCAGCGTATCGTCTCCGTCTACGAATTTCAGCAGCAGAATCTTCGTCACACGAACCCGATGGTGCGTGAGGCGTGCGTTCCCCGCGTGCTTGTCGCAGTGGCGGGCCGCCCTGGTAGTGGCAAGTCGACCATTGCGGCGCTGTTGGCAGATGCTGTTCGAAAGGCACTGAGCGACCAACCCGGACCCATGGCGCCGTTCCGGAAGGTTGACATCAATGACGCAGAAATGAACAGCAACGCCAGCGACGACCGTGCAGGCGCGGGCAGCGGCCGTGGCGTAGAGGTGTGCGTGATGCCGATGGACGGCTACCATCTCTATCGCAAGGAGCTGCTGGCCATGCCGAACGCGCAAGAGGCCGTGAGGCGCCGCGGCGCGGAGTGGACGTTCAACCCAAGCAAGCTGCGCAATGACCTCGTCTCCATCCGAACGCCGAATGAGCGTGGCCTCTACGACGACGTCTTTGTTCCGTCTTTTGACCACGCCGTCGGCGACCCTCACGAGCGCGACATTCGCATCCCCGGCTCCGCCGGGGTCATCATTGTGGAGGGCAACTACGTTCTCTATCGTGGCACGCCGGAGTGGGCCGCGGTGAACGACATGTTTGACGTAAAGCTCTTCCTGGCGTGCGACCGTGACGTGTGCACGTCGCGTCTCTGCCAGCGCCACATGAAGGCCTGGGGCATCTCTCGCAAGGAGGCGATGGTGCGCGCGAGCGGCAGCGACACCATCAACGGCGACTTGATAGACACGACGATGTCGCACGCAGATGTCGTCATGCACTCCATCAACGCCTCCGAGAGCAAGCTGTAACTCCCTCTCTCTTCCGCCTCCCTCCCCACAAACACCTTGCGATTCTCCTTCTCCACTCCAATTGCATGCGCGCTCGAAGGATCTTATCGTAGCCGCATAAGTGGATGTCATGCGCTTGCCTTCTCCCTTTACTGTTTGTTGTTGTTGTTTCTTACTTGGCTCTCCCACCCCTCACCCCCACACCCTCACCCTCACCCATCTCTCTCGGGCTCTCTCGGCACCTCTTCGTTCCCTCTCGTGGTTTTCGGCTCCCGCGCGTTGTCTGTGCCCTTGGCCCCCTTGAAAGAAGACTAGCTTGCCGTCGATGTCTCCCCCCTCTCTCTTCAGCCCTTCTCGTCTTTTTGCGGTGTATTCTTGCTGAGAGCGAGGAGATCCCCCCACCTCCCGCCATTCCCACGCACCACTCCTCATCTCCCCTCCCCTACCTCCCCGCTCCACTGACTCTCAACGCTTGTCTATGCAGGAGAGTGTGTGCGGCGGTCCATCCCTCTACTGCACACACACACACACACATACGTCCCATCTCGCGGACTTCACAAACTCGCGTTCTGGTGATAGTTCTTCGTGGCTCCGTCACCGTCTTTGTTTGTGGTATCTGTAAACGTCTGTGCGGTAAGCGTGTAGGTTTGTGTAGTGGAGTGTGGCACCTTACATTGGGCTGCAGGTGATCTGGTCGGTCACCTGCATTGTGGGTTTGCGTAACGTGTCGAAAGTCACCCACGCGTATGTACGTGTCTCTAGTGGTGCACTGGACAAAAGCCACTGGATGTAAGTATGTATGTCTGCTGGCACCTTTCCACCAAATGAAATAGAGCCTCACCCGACCTTCTCTCCTAGCACCCTCCCCTCCGCCCTCCGCCCTCCGCCCTCTCAAAAACAAACATCACCACCACCACCACCACACCCAGTCATTGCCTGCGCGCTGGAACGGGCGTGCTCGACGTGCATATGCGTGTGTGCACTGCTGCACTAATCTTTTTCGTTCTCGTGTCGTTGTTTTCAGGCGCTGCGCTCGCGCACGGACTCTTTCATACTTCCTTCGTAGTTTTTTTTTTTTTGGCTTTGGGTTGCGGCCTTTTGGCCCTTACCGCAGCGCCGACTTACGACGTTGCCGGCGTGGCGGCGCGCTTCTCTCGTGTCACCCTCAAGCAGGAGCGAGAGAGAAAGACACCTCCGTAAGTCACTCAGATCATCTCAACCAGCGACGACTTTGTAATCCTAATAAGGGAGGCATGAGACCCCCGCACGAACACACGAACACGCATACCTACACAGATCTACGCATACCTAGTCGTATGTGCGATTGTGACGCTGTACTGCGCATCCATTCCACTCGCCCTCCCCCGTAGTTTCTTCTATTCTCAGTATTGCCTCGCTGCTACGATCCAACGCTGCGTGAACCCCCCCCCCTCCTGCTGCACCTGCTCTCTTCGTTCCACACCCAGGCACGCCCTGCGCTCACTGTGAAGTGTCGCCATGAGCAAGTACTCTCTGCTGTTCAATCAAGGCACTAAAGATGGTATCGACGCCTCCAGCAGCAGTGGTGGCAGCACTAGCTCATCGGCGCAGGCTAGCACCACGAATGCTAGCAGTCCGGTTCCCTTGGATTCGGCTGTGCCATCTCCGGCCACTGCGACTCCACCGCGGCGCCGCCTGATCCACCGTCGTCGCGACTGTGTTGGCGCAGCAGAAGTGTCGTCGCCATCGTTGCCTGAGCCGCCTCAGCAGCCGCATCAGGAGGGGCATGAGAATGTGACGAGCGACTCGGTGCATCATGGCAGCAGCAGCGGCATATCAGAGAGCGGTTCGAATGTGCTGGCCACATCTGGCAGTGGTTCTGTTACGTCTGCCGCGCCGGACATGGCTTTTAAGGCTCCATCACTGCCCGTGGCATCAGCGTCGCCGTCTTCGGAGGGCACGACTGCGCTGGAATCGGACGGTGACGTGGTGATAGATGACATGATAAAGGACCAGAGAGGCAACAGCGATGGGAGCACGGGCGCAACTAGCGCGGCAGCCGCAGGACACGTTTTGAGGTCTGATGGCGACTCTCCTCTCACCAGCGGTGGCCCTGACCCTCTGCCGCCTGCCGCCTCATGCACGTCTGCGTCCCAACACATCCCGCGGCGTCTCTTTACGTGTGACATGTGCTTGCACTACGTCTCCACCTCGTACGAGGCCCTCGAGCAGCATGCGCTCGAGCAGCATGGCGACGCGTTGGCCGACTACACCCGTCTGCGCAATGTCGCAGAAAAGCTGGTGCCAGTGTGGGGTGAAGTTCTGCAGAGGAAGGCGTCTGTCGTCCAGCAATGGGGTGAGAGGATCTTCGCCGTTGCCGTGCAGCGCGATGCGGGGGCGGAGAAGATGGCCGAAGCTCACCGGGCAAGGGCGCAGCTGGAACTAGTCGTGCAGCGCTGGCACCCGCGGGCGAAGGTGTTCATCTTTGGCAGCTCCGTCGCATTTGGTGTGTGGGACGGCATCTCTGACATCGACTTTACCGTCGTTGACGTCGAGGAGTTGGAGGCGGGGACGTGGCCGCCCTCAGAGAAGAACGCGGTGCGCAGCATCACAGAGCTGCTGCGCCGCGCCGGCTTCTCCTTCATCAACCTGGAGCCGATCAGCCACGCACGAGTGCCGATCATTAAGCACCACGCTTCGCTGCCGATCCGACTGACCGATGAACAACGGCACCGCCTGCATGAAGAGGCGCGGCAGTCCGCGGCGGCGGTCGATTTGGCGGCGGCAGAGTCGCTCGCGTTGTCGTCGCCGTCGAGTGCGCAAGAGATGCCAGCTGAGAAGGACCACACACAGCTCGAGGCGGAGCTCATCATTGCGCGGAGCGTGCGTTACTCGTTCAACTTGCCGGCTGGGCCACCCGACAGCGCCATCCTGGAGGCGAGCGTTCGGCTGGCTGTAGGGTCGGCGGCGGTTCAGCAGGTGTGGTGGAACCGCACGCGCGACATGTGCTGCATGACGTTTGACACGACAACGAACGCCGTCAACGCCTCGACGTGCCCGCTGCACTTTACGTCGGCTGGCATGCGAGCACGGGTGCAGCCGCTGCACGAGGAGTGCCGGCCTGAGCTGTACGGTATGGATTTTGACCTCAGCTTCCGCGCATTCGGCATCCGCAACTCGCACCTGCTGCGGCGCTACCTGCTCAGCCACCCATGCGCGCGACCCGGTGCTCTGGTACTGAAGGACTGGTCCAAGACGAGCGGCGTCAACAACTCGGTCAACGGATATCTGACAAGCTATGCCATCAACATCATGTGGATCTACTACCTCGTGCATCGCGGCGTTATTCCATACGTGTGCCCGGCGCGCGACATCCCGGCGTCGCTGCGGCGCAACGTCGACGCCGACCCACAGTACGCTGCCATGGTTGACCCGGCGTGGTCGCCGGAGGAGCGCGCCGCCATGGAGGCGCAGGCGGGTGAGTTGCTGCTCGGCTTCTTCTACTATTACGCTTTCGAGTTTGACTGGGTCAACCACGTCGTCTCGCTGAACCGTCCAGGTGTGACGCCGAAGGCCGCGCTTGGCTGGGACGTGGAGGACGTGGCGCAGGCGAGCGGACCTGTGCCGCACTTTGGCGTCACTGGCTGGCAGCATCAGCACAACCTCGCCGGTGCGGAGGGGCAACACGGCGATGTGCACGGCGGGACCGCTCCGGCTGCCTCTCAGACAAGACCATCAGCAGGGCACGACGGGATGCTTGCCAGCAACGCGAGCATGTCAGCCCGCCGCAGCCGCGCGACGACACGTTACTCCTTCTGCATTGAAGATCCGTACGAGGAAAACCTCAACCTTGGGCGGCACATGGGCGTCACCAAGACGCTGCGTGTCCAGACAGAGCTCTACCGCGGCCTGCTGTCGCTGCTCAAAGATGATCTGCAGCACTGCTGTGTGTTCGCGGCTAGCGCGAACTCGTCCGGCAGCACCGACAGCAACGCTGCTACGGTTGGTAGTGCCGCTGAGCCTGCAACGGCGGCAGCCAAGACCTCTGCTGAACCCACGGAGCTGCCGGTGCGCGTGCTGTATAAGCTTATGGCAGTCTCGACCCGCGAGCTCGCCATAGCGCGCAGGCGGCATTCTGCCGCTGTCACTGCCGGTGCTGAGTTCCCCGGTGTTTGGCTCAGCGACCTCGAGGCCGCCTTTTTGGCGCAGGCGCCGACCGAATGGAAGCTGGCGACACAGGTGTGGAACAAGCATCAGCTACTGCACCGACTCGGGCTGAAGCTGCACGCCAAAGAGTACGTGCTGCCTCGGCGGGAGGTCGGCGTGCGGCGCTTGGCCGCCAAGGCACCGCCGGGGGTGGTGCTGGCCAGCACACCGGAGCCGACGTTCAATGCCGAGGAGGTCGCCGCCGCTGCCGCGGAGGGTGAGCGAGCACCGTCTTCAACTGAGCACGCCCCGGTCTCCAGTGCAGAGGTAACACAGATGAATCAGGCGTTTCTCGGCGCCTTACCCGCTCGCCGCCTCCCAGAGGACCTGCTGCTGGCCATGACGAAAGGGTATTCTTGCCTGACCCCCAGCTGGGTCGCATGGACGAAGCCGTGGGCGGCATTGTCAGCGTGGTGGACCGACCGCCTACACAGCCCAAGCACAACGCCGCAGAGTGAGGGCCCACTTGCATCCGGCGCATCTGAACAGGGGGGTGTCAGCCCTTATCTACCTCCCGGTGCACCGCGACACATCTCTGCGATGCCAGAGAAATCGGCAGGGGCGATGCAACAGACGCGAACACAGCTGCAGCGACACGTAGTGGCTGAGACAGCAAGTGTGTCGGCTGGCCGTCGAGCGCTGCGCATGCTGTTTCGCTGATGGCGCGCGCGTGCACGCGATCGAAAGAGTAGGTGGGCGCACGTGAGATTTATATTTGCTCCCCCTTTCGCTTGCTCGCCGCCGCCGCCTCTCCGTCTCTCTGAATCGCCCTCCTCCGGCGCAGGGGAGGCGCCGTCTCCGGTCGCTGTGTAGGTCTCTGCCTGCCCCCTACTCCTTTATCGAGATGTAAGCCGAAGGTGCTCGTAGCGTGCTGTTGAATGCCTTCAGCCATCATGCTGCGATTTGACGAAACGAGGGAAGCAGCTATGTGACAGCCGATTCGCGGTCTGCTGTAGCTTGTCGTGTCTCCGTCGTCGTCCGTCTCTCCCACCACTACCACCAACATCCTCTCTGCAAGCGTGTGTTATGAGGGGTATTGAGGTGGGGGCCCACTGCCGAAGAAGGCCACACGCACATACACACACACACACACGTCACACGAACATGCATTTGCCTGCATATCTGTGATGCGCAAGTCCAAGAGGAGGCGACAACAACAACAACCCCTCCCCCCTCCTCCCAGGCAGAAAGAAGAAGTGCTTGCATAGAGGCTTTACTAACCCTGCGCATGACGATGAGGAGTGGATCGCGGAGGTGGCAACCGTTGCTCGCTCACGCGTCTTCTCTCTGTCTCCGTCTCTGTACCTCCTCATCGTTTCGCTTGCGGTGGAGGACACACTGCCTGGGTGGTTCGACTGAAGCTGTCTTTGACTCCAGCCGTAAAGTGGACCGGGCAAGAGCGGTTCATCAATGCCGCTGCCGATGCTTCGAACACCGCACAGAACCGGTGACCCACGGCTGCTGCAAGCGCCTTCAAGTTTGCGGCCGCCCCCTCCCCCTCCCTCGCTCGCTCCGTCCCCCTCATGCCTCCCGGCTGTCGTGTGCGCTGATGCCCGACCAGGCTCTTGCTTCATCACACGCTTGGACACGTGCGTGCTCATGTGTGCAGCAGTAGACTTTGCGTGCTTGGAAGCTACTGGAGTTTGCACGGTCCTTCTCCTCGCCACACTTCTCTGCCCCCGCCCGCTCCCTTCCCTGTGTCTGCGTGCGCGCCTTCACCTCTGCCTCTTGGCCGACCGTCACCCCCTTTGTTTCCTTGGGCGAATGTGCCGGCACGCCTTGGTGTGTGTGTGCGCGCGCGTGTGTTTGCGGTTTTGCGCCCCTTCATTTTTTTCTGTTCGGCCTGCCCTATCCAACCAACTTGGCCGCTGCCTTTCCTCCACCTGCAGCTCCTTACCCCAGTCGTCTCGCCTTCCCCGATAGCAGCAGGCCTGCGTGTGCGCGCACCGATGCAGTCGTCTGCTCTGCGGCCCAGCTCGCTGCTGCGGGCGTACCACTATGTACACCCCAAGACCGGGCGGCCCATTCGCCAGTATCGCAAGTACGGCGACCCTCGCTTCATCAACAACGAAGTTGCCCTCATCAAAGGCTTGTTTGCGCTCATCACGACGGACTTTGGTATGGTGACGCAGTCGCAGCTGGAGAACGCGCGTCTCGCGATCTTGCGCCGCATGCCGCGTGGCTCCTTCGCCCTCACCATGCACACCGACTACGAGGAGTTTCCCGTCGTACAAAAGAGTCCCGAGTCGCGTATGGGTGCTGGCAAGAGCAATATCCACCACTTCGCCTACAAGTTTACCACCGGTGTGCCGCTGTTCGAGATTACGGCGCTGTCCTCGCGGCGGCTCAACCAGGCGGAGGCGGAGGGCATCTTTTTAGCAGGGCGGTCCTTTATTCCGCTTCAGACGGCAGTAGTGCCGCGCGGTCGCGTGGATGAGTACCACGTCTTCAAGTAGCGAGAAGGGACAGCAATCGCCAATGCAGAGAGGAGTGTATGCGCTGGGCCGTGGTGGCGAGGGAGGGAGCACAGCGCTGCGAGGCCCGGAGTTCGGGGCGGATGTGTTGGTGGTGCTTGAATGGGTGGGGAGTCTGGACTGTAAAGTTGTGTCTTTGTTACTCTCGCCGGTGCTAAGGATGCCCGCACCGCCACCTCCCGCATTGCTGTCTTGTGCAGTCCTGGCGTGTCACGTGTGCATCAAGCGATGCGTGCCTTCCTCCTCCTCGCCTTTCTCGAGTCTCTCGCTCGCTCGCTCGCTCGTATTGATATCGTGATTGCGCCTCAGCATGCTTCTCGCTCTCTTTCTTCTTTCTGCGCGTGCGTATGCGTAGTAATGGACCTGTGCGTCTGTATGTGGAAGTGAATGCCGCCGGTGTCCTTCAGCGCGTGGCGGTGTCGGTGCCCCCACCCCCCTCCCACTCCTCCCGAGGTTGTGTCCCTCACGATATCTATAGTGTCTATCTCCATATACACACGTGTGTGTGTGTGTGTGTGTGTGGACTGGGGCTTGGTTTTGGTTGGCTCCTTTGCGCTTTCTCTCTCTCTCACTTGCCGTTGCATTCCGTGTACGGTTATCACACCCACACACAAGCGAAGATATTGGCGCCGCGGCAGAGCAGACAGATCTGCTGACGTGGGAAACGACACCACCGCCACAGTCGTTGCTGGTGTCTCTCCTACGCGGATGCTTTCCTTTCTTCCTTCTGGCGTATCCACCATCCTCCCCGTGCATTGATTCTCGCAGGCGGCAAAGAGTGGCGTGTACCCCCCCCCCTCCCACGCGCACTCGCACATACGCACAGCGATGCGCATGTGTATCCTCCACCTCCCTCTCCTCCCTTACTCTCTCCCTCTTTGCTTCGGTGTGTTGCTCGCACACTGACTCCTCGTCATCACGCCCGGGCTGCACCCCTTCCCCCACCCCATACACACACGCAACCTCATCAAAATGCACGCGCAGGGTTGTCAGAGTCTGTCCTGTGACGCGGCGCGACATAGGAGCCCATTCGTGGCGGCCGGCCGGGAGAAGACAGCAAGGCAGTAAGGAAGGAAAATCAGCTTTGAGCCGCATACAAGGTGCACCTCCTTCTTTTCACACACATACGCACGCACGCACGCACACACACACACACACACACACACACACACACGCACAGTCCATATCCCTCCCTCCCCGCTCCCTCCCTCCCTCCCTTTCCATCCCTTTATTCTTTCTCGTTACCATCACCTGTCTCACACACGCACACGCACCTCTACGCGATCTCTCGCTCGCTATTCTCGCGTTACCCTTGCTGCCCCGCCCCGCCCCGCTCCGTGACCTCCTCCCTCCATTGCCCCCCCCCCCGCCCCCACACAAAAACAAGGCCTTTTCCCGTGTGCCTTTGATTCGCTGCCGCATTCTTTTTCAGCTTGCATCCGCCTCTCCGTCTCGCTGTCTCTCTCCTCCTTCTCGGAGGCGGTGCGCTCGTGGGCCTGCGCGCCAGAGGGACTCACACCTGCTCCCCTCCCTCCACCCCCCCCCCTTCTCCTTCTCCTTTACTCGTTGCACAGCACACCTGCGTTCGTTGCGACACCCATTTCGGCGATTGGGGCGAGAGTACACGCATCGTAGACTCTCACAGACACGCACGCCGTGTCACGTCCCCTACCACGTGACTCTCTTTCCTGTGTGCTGGGCAACGCTCTCTAAGGCCGCGTGGGAAGCGCAACGCTCCTCGGCTCTTCTCCACTCTACACATCCTTCTCTGCTGTGCTGGATGCCTGCCCAGCGTTTTGCTGCGCTCACACTCAAGAGCGAGAAAGGCGGCGGCGTGGGGGGTAGCTCAGTGGAGCGCGGTGGCCCGATACCCGCAGCAGCTGATGCTTCCACTGATGGGGCAGCGCGTGTGTACCGCTCCCCTGCAACGGATGATGAAGAGCATCCCGACATCCCTGCGCTTGCCGCCACCACGGGAGGTGGCGCCATCAGCCGTCTCCTGACCCCGCTGACGTCCCGCGCTGAGTTGATCGGCTCACGTGACTGCTACGACTCACATCACAGTCGCAGCGAAAGCAGCTCGCTGTTCCACTCCTGCTGCTCCTCCGATGCCCGCGGCTCTGCCAAGCGCGCTGGCACCGCGTCCCCGACGCTGGCATCAGCATATGGTCGCTCGTACCGGCATAATCCATACGTCGCCTCTCCCAGCACTGCAGGGTCGCCCCTGATGCCCGAGTCGCCAGCAAGTATGTCGCTTGCAGAGCACGAGAGTGCTAGAGATCTCAGCATTGGCGGCGGCTGTAGAGCTGGTGAGCTAGGGCGTCGCTGCATCATACGTAGTCGTCACGCCCGATCGTTGTCGCCATCCACCTCGCGACGCGGCCGGGCATTGGCAGAGCCGGCTGCTGGTATGACGTACCACGCCTCCACTCTGCTACAGCCGCAGCAGCTTGCAGCCGTATTTCCACCTCAGCACTCGGTGGAGTCCTCACGCGAAGGTTCCTTTTTGGGCCGCTCTGACCCGTCGTCAGTGGGGCAGTCGTGCGGAAGCTCACCAGCAACAGCCACGGCACCGTTGGCCATGCTGCTCGCATCGGCGTCGTCGTTCCGCGGCACCCAGCACGGCGCACATCGTCATCATTCCGCCCACCATCAGAGTAGTGCCCTCTACGGCGCAGGCACCACCACGCCCGAGACGTCGAATCTTTACCAGAGCCTCGGCAGCATCAACCTCACCGTCAGCGCGAACAGCAACAACCCGTACGTTGGGGTACGCATGACGCCGGAGACGACGCTACTGCAGCCACAGTCGGTCGCGTATGGCCGCAGTGCCGAGGCGGGCCCCCGCACCGCGGTGTTGGAGATCAACAGGCATCTGTCGTTCTATGACGCCCAGCCACTAGATTCGTCGCTGTCGCGGGAGCCGAACCAGGACGAGACAAGGTTTAGAGAAGCGCAGCAGCCGTGGATGGCATCGACACTGCCGATGCAGGTAGTACCGGTGTACGCGCACGACTCGCGCCACAGCAACCAGCAGTCGTCCCCGGTCGCCGCCGCTCTGGGAGAGGCCAATCCAAACCCCAGTGGCGCCACTCGCGCCGCCTCGGAGGGCTATGCCAGCATGACGAGCCGACCGCCAGGACTCATGCCCACTGTGATAAACCAAGTTGAGCGCACTTACCTAGAGCCTCGTTCCCCGGTGCTCACGCAGCAGCAGCAGCAAGGACCCCACTCACTGCCTTCATACAATGGCACACCCCACGAGGGCTGGGTTCGGGGCTACTCCCCCCACAGTGCAGTGCAGCAGCAGCAAGCACCGCCACAGCAGCGCTCTCTCCATACTTCTGCGTCCAACGCGGCAGCCATGCCAGCAGCAGGATCGACAACCATTTCCATCCGCGGCACCAGCGTAGGTGACGCCAGCCGCACCCGCAGCGCCGCCTGCGACACGACGCGGCAGCTCTCTCCCTTGCCCACCATCGGGTTCGCGGTCTCGCCCGTGCCGTTGGTGGAGATGGAGCCGGCACTCGACGACTACAGCAGCTCCAGCCTTACCGAATCAATTGCAGACGACGACTTGAAGCGTCGACAGGCAACCATCCTTGCTCCGTCGCCCCATCGCCCGTATACGGCGGTGAGTCCTGCACGGCTGCGGCGCGCCACTCAATCCCCGTTCGCAACGCCACCATTCTACAGGGACGCGTGCGCCTGTGCGCCGGACTCGACGCAGACAGGCCTGCCGAGCGACACGGAACCCCAATCCGCACCCGCCTCTCGTGGCACGGCCGCGGCACCGCTCTACTCACGCCAGCACATCAGCAACGACGCAGGCGCGTGCTTGGCAGGCGCTGAAAAAGCTCAGGGCAACAGCGACGTGCATCTCCCACCTCAGCACAGCTACGGCGGAGCGTCGCCAGCGAAAGGTGTGCCGGCGCACATGCTGGCCGAGGCTGGCGCCTCTCAGGGCCGGCCCTTGCCATGGGTGCAGCTCATGCCCGCCGCTGCCACAAACGGTAAGAGTGCCGCTGTGCAACCGCCCAAGGAGTGCCGTCCGCTGAGCGACGCACCGGCGTATCGAGCGCAGGGCGAGAACGACGTCGACGACACGGACGAGGATGGAAAGGGTGGCGGCGACGACGAGGACGGCCCTCTCTCTGCACCAGATGCCGCGCAGAGGAAGAAGAAGCGCGTGCGTCGCAACCGCAAGCCAAAGGCGCTGGAGGATCTGCCTCCGGTCACGTCCATGAGGTATCTCCCGCCACCGCCACCGCCACCACCGGCGTTGCCGACACAACCCGGCCCTACAGGCGCTGCAGCTAACGACGCGTCGTCGTCTTCCGCGTTCGACAGGTACTACGCAGTCCTGCTGCGGTGGTACACGCGCCTGCTCGCCGACGAAGCCGACTTTGTGGAAATCGCCACCGCAACTAGCTTCGATGCCGGCACGGCGGTAGCCGCAATGAGCGCGGAGGCACGTCAGGCCCGCGACGGCAGCTACGCCGTGGATGATAAGCTGTCGTCTGCCCGTCCACTCCAGCACCTGGACTCCGGCCCCATCAGCTCGCCTATGGGCTCTATTTCTCCGTCGCTCATGTCGAAGCCGTCGCCTGCCTACTTTGGCAGCAGCGGTGGCGGCAGTGGCAGCAACGCTGAGGTGCATGTTCGATGTCCCCGTATTGAGCAGTACATGGATGCGTGCGACATTCCGGCCGAGCTGCGTCTCTTCCCTACCCCCAACACCGCAGGGACACAGGCAACTGGCGCTGCTCCGGCGGCGCTGCCGCAGTCCGTGAAGGACATGCCGAGCGCGGTGCGTTGGGCGCGCGACCTCGAGACGTGGTGGTTCTGCTACGTCTTCCCGCACGCGGCGCGCACGCGTCACCAGTTGCCCGCTGCGTGGCCGCAGATGCAGCCGGCCTCCATGTCCCCCGGGGGTCTCACCATCCCGCACACAGGCTCTGGTGGAGTCCTGCAGAACTATCCCTACGGCTGGTCAACCACAATGCCGCAGCCGATGATGATGAACTCCATACCGGGGATATACGGCGCGCATGGCAGTGCTGCGATGGGCAGTGGTCATCCCATGATTGCGAACAGGGTGCACTCACCAGGCGGTGAGCACATTCCCATGCAGCACCAGATGCTGCCCCCTCCACCGCCGATGCCGTCAGGATATTCAAAAGGCCTGTACTCGATATACTGATGTACGGAGTAGCTCACGCACGTGCCGCGGGCGCAACTGAAGCCCTCACAACGGTCTATCCTGACGTTGCCCGGTACTGCCGCGCTACGTCGGCAGCGAAGCGTTGTTTTTGTTTTTGTTTTTGTTTTAGTTTCCTTTTGTGCGGGACGCGTCTCAGGGGAGCTCCTCGAGCGGCTCCCTCTCCCTTTCCTCCCTTTCGTGCGTTCGCTGCCACGCCCACACAGCGCCGCGCTCCCCCTCCCTCCCTTGTGCACATGAACTGCCGGTGGCAGACCAGCAGAGCCGCGGTGGAGTAAGAGGACAAGGGGAGAGGAGGGTGCTGGCGGTGCTCCTCCCTCCCCCCCCCTCTTTCATTCTTCGCCCTTTCCTCTCGCTCTACTGCCGCCTCATCACCGCTGTTGCCCCATCCCCCCCTCCCCCCTCACACACACGCACCACTACCCCTCACTTTGGAGGAGGGGAGTGTGTTAACTTTTGTTTTGGCGCCCGGATGCCGGAGCAGGAGGAGGGACACTCTCCGTGCGTGGGATCTCAGGGCCCGACAGCCCCGCACTCGTTGTGGGGAGGAAGCCGAGCAGCCTCTTCGCCCTGCCAGCCACCGCACCACTTCTGGTGGTGACAGTGTCGAGCGCCTGCGACGTACGGGTGTGGGCTCAGTGCGATGCAGCGCCACTGAGGTTGGCG
The DNA here is from genome assembly GCA_000410695.2 of Leishmania arabica. Classification (NCBI taxonomy): domain Eukaryota; phylum Euglenozoa; class Kinetoplastea; order Trypanosomatida; family Trypanosomatidae; genus Leishmania; species Leishmania arabica. Next base: position 348,729 of record CM004655.1, on the reverse strand, counting down.
GTGAGGCCGTGGGATGGCGTTTCGTTGGAGCGGCATGCGACCGTGAGCACGTTTGCACGATTCGTATGATGGGTGCAGCGTCGGCGTGACTCCGACGTGTGCCACGCGGCCATGGGGCTGCCTACTGGTGCCGGGAGCCTGTGCCGCGCCGAGAGGGGGATGCAGCACGTGGCGCCCGGCATGATGGGGGAGCGGCTGTGAGGCAACCTGCGAGGCGCGCGAGAAGCGCCTGAGGCAGGGACCGTGCTAAGATAACTGAGTCTGCATTTTACTGTAAAGCATGCGCCTGGGGCCGCTTCCCACCAGCCCATGTGGGCCCGTGACGGGCCGGGTGGGGGAGGGGGTGGAGTGGCGTTTTGCTGGAGACATGGACATGTTTAAAAAGAGATTTCGTTTCTGTGTGTCTCTCTAATTAAATCGACAGTGACTTGATGATGTAACTGCCTTTCTAATTACGGCGACTTCACCCTCAGCCTCCAGCGTTTTTCTTCGTGGGTGCCTTGTGCATGTCTTCCCCCCCCCCTCCCCTCCCCTACCCTCCCTCCCTCTTCTCCTCCCAGACGCACGCCGCAACCGCGTGCGTCTGGGTGTGCAGCCGCGGTGTTTTTCTTCTTCTTTCCCTTCTTTAAGAGTCGCCCAATTCGAATGCATTCATCGACTGCTTTGCACGTGTGTGTGATTTCTTCTCACCCTGCGCCCTGCTCCTCCCTCCCTCACTTCCGTTCTCTATATTTCTGTGCGTAAGGGCGTTTCTGAATGCGTGGACGCTGTGGGCTCGTCCGGTATAATGTGTGTGTGTGTGTGGATGTCCAGTTAAAAATCGTTCTTCCCTCCTCCTTCTTCCTCTCCTCCTCCCCAATCCCTTCTCTCTGTCTCGACCACGCACATGCGTGCGCGTGTGACATGCGTGTGTTCCACTGCTGCAACAGGAGTAAACAGAAGCGAAACACCAACACACAACGGGCAAAAGAATGCCGCGGATACGCAACCGAGGGTGGCGGTAATGTCTGCGAATAGCGCACAAGAGGAGAGAGCTCACTTGTCCCTTTCTCTGCGTCCGTGTCGCCACAAGCGTAGCCGTGCGACAGCCCCCCCCCCCCCTCCTCCCAACCCACCTACCCGCCTGCATCTCTGCATCCCTCCTTCTTGCGCCGGGGTGATTGTCGGGCGGATAGCCGCACTGCGCGGTGTACAGCGGCACCGCTGCTTCTATGGGGAACAGCATCAAGGCTTGGACTGGAACGAAGGAGGTTTGCCTGTAAGGCGACGGCGCCCTTTCGCCCCCGCCACATCGGCATGTGCACTCTCCGCCGGTCGGCGAAGGGCGCTGCAGAGACACAAACTCATCCTCATCCTTCACGCAACTTATCTCCCTCACTTCCTCGCTCCTCTTTCTCTTTCTGCCGCATTAACAACGACCGGTGCATCCTGGCATTCACGTCGCCGCGTACTCGACTTGATTGTTGTCCTCCCTGTGTGCTTCTCTTCTTTTTCCCTGCATACACACACACACACACACCAATGCATGTGTATGTGTGCGTGCTATTACTTGTCCTCTAATACTACTCGTGTCGCGAGCATGCGCACGCAATACACGCGCGCCCACGTGCGCATCAACCAGCCGGTGCTCCTGTCGTTCAACTCCTTTGTTCGGTTTCTTTCTTTTGCGTGTGTGTGTGTGTGTGTGTAACTTGGTTCTTGTGGCTGCGCCTGCGCCCTCCCTTCGCCCGTCCCCCCCCCCCCCAGACTCTGCATTCTTCTTCGTCACAGTGATGGGATTGCCCGCTTTTAGCGAGTTCACTTGTCTCTCACTCGCCCGTCTCCCATCCGCACCGCCGCCACCAGGCCATCGGTACCAGTGAGCTCTTTCTTCGTCTACCATTTCCCTCCTCTCTCTCTCTCTCGCCCTGCTTCGCGGTCCGCTGCTCATCATCAGCGACAGACTCCGTACGTCTATACTGGGACCCCGCTCTGTTATACACGGCAAAACACAGCAACAAGCGTGCGCACTGGCAGACAACTCCCCACCCCCACCCACCCATTCACCACCACCACCACCAAACATGGCGTCTGTGTCGAACTTGACCACTGCCCCGGCTGCCGCCGGGAAGAGTGTGAAGACCATGGTGGCCATCTTCAAGGAGGAGGCTGACATTCCGCGTGTCCTGGGCGAGTCGGAGGCGTTCATTGCCTACACGCTTAAGAACCGTCGTGCGATTCGGCTCATCTGCCGCGCCAACAACGAGCGCGGTGCCTTTCGGCTACACGAGAGCCCGGTGCACGACCTGCGCTTCGTGAACTTCCACAGCAACGTGGCTGCCTCTGCGTCGTCCAGTGACTTCTACGTGTGGGTAGCGGTTTTCGAGCGAGGAGGCACTGGTCACGGAGCGGGTGACAAGGCCGCCGCCACGGAGGGGCGTCTGACGGTGAAGCCGTATTTCAAACTCGTCGACAAGGTTGTCATCAACACGTTCCACTTCTTCATCAACCCCGCGAACAACATGCCTGACCTTCTCGTGCTGTATGGCAAGACTGCCGCGGTGCTGGAGAGCTCGAAGCTCATCTCGGAGTACTCGACGAGCATGCTGGAGGCGAAGCTGAGCGCAGCAAGCCGCGAGCTGCGCCAGCTGCCGCAGGAGACTTCACTCAAGAGTATGTGCACCACCTTCAGTGGCAGCTGGCTCGCCTTCACGTCGGAGGCGACGAAGGTCATGGCGTGCACGCTGCGCAACACGACGACGCCAGCATGGAGCGGGTGCGAAGGGGATGAGATTGTGCAGCTCAGCTTCGTCGGCAGCAACGCAGCGGCGGCGGGTGATAGCGCGGCAGCGCCGGCGGCGGACTCCAGCAGCGCCCTGCTTGCCGTCAGCTCCAAGACCAAGGTGTGCGTGTGGAAGCTCACCGGCGTCGCAGAGCCGGCGCTGCTGCGCATCTTCACCTTCGGTGGCATTGTGACAATGCTCACGTCTCGCAACGCCATGTCCATCTTCAATGACAATGGCAAGCTAGCGCGTGTTCAGGTGCGCGGCGACGACGACTTCGACACCACGGTGTACGACATGGGCGGCGCGGTGCGGCCGACGAGCGTGTGCTACCACGAGTCCACCCGCTTTGCCACGGTGCTGGTCGACGCCGTCAAGGAGCTGGACCTTTACCAGCTCGCCACGAACACCGCCTCGCCAAGCGCGTCGTCCCCGACTTCCGCACCGGCGCAGGAGACAACTGCAGCCGCGGCTGCACCTGCGCCGCGCAGCAACTCCACGCCCTTCGTCGACCCCTCTATCATCAGCACCGGGATCCCGTTTCGCCCGGCCGCGAGCAGCTACGCGGCTGCGCCTGTTCCGGCGTCTGCGTCGTCTTCAGCCCCTGTCGGCTCTGCGTCCCCGCCGGCCAACGCAACGTCGTCGACCGCTACGAACGCGAACCCGATAACTGCCATGACCGCGTACAACAGCGCTCGCAGCGTTCTCCAAAACGCCACCCTGCCACAGTCGCTGGACGGGCTTGTGGCGAGCGCCGTGTACCAGGGCGACGAGGCCTTGCGCCGCGCCATCGATGGCCTGCTGAATGTGGTGAAGAACGTTACGCAGATCCTGTTGCTCACCCCCGACCAGCTCACGCGCGATCACCAGCAGCTCATCTCACTGGCGCTGGAGGCGCAGATGACGGAGCTGCAGCAGACCGCGAGCGCGTCTGCGGCAGCCGCGGCCCCTGCCGTGCCTGCCGCCGCGGCGACGAACAGCCGCCACTCCGAAGCCTTCAACAGCTACGCGCTGGCGAAGCTGCTGGCGCCCGTTGCGAGCGAGATTGCCACTGGGGTGACGCGTGGCGTGCGTGATACTCTTCGCACCGAGCTGGATGCCGCCGTGAACGCCGCCTTCAACTCGAGCATTCGTGTCAATCAGAAGGAGGTGCTCCGTCGCCGCCTCGAGGAGGCGTTGCAGGAGACACCGCGGACGCTCGGCGAGAACGCGGCCAAGTGGATCGACGCGTACGTTGAGCGGGAGCTGAGCGAGTCGCTGGCGCGCATGAACGCAAGCACGAGCGCCTTGGAGGAGGAGAACCGCAAGCTGCAGGCAGCCTTGACGCAGATCATGAACTCCGGCGCTGTGCAGGAGGTGGAAGCCATGCGGGCAGAGCTTGCGGAGCTCCGCGCCGCGATCCGTAGCGGTGAAGCCATCGGTAATAACGGAGCTGCGGCTGGCGCTGGCGAAGCAGCGATGCCGTCCCCACAGACGGTGATCGAGACGGCAGAGAAGTACATCAAGGAGGGCCGCATTTCGCAGGGCCTTTCCTATGTCGTGATGGCGCAGAACGCTCGCTGCTGCGTGCAGCTGCTGGACCGCCTCTCGGAGGATGATGTGGCGAGAGTGGTGTCTGACGCGGAGACGGCGGAGGCAACATGGGTGAAGCTGATCACGCAGATGTGCGAGCAGGAGGCGACGGAGACGGCAGACGAGCTTGAGAAGGTCGCGTCGTTCCTCTTCGACGTACTGTCGGAGCACGACGAGGTGATCGCCAAGAAGACGGCAAAGGCGCAGCAAGTCCGTAGCGACGTGCGCCATCTGATTGCGCGTGCGCGCGGCAAGATTGAGAGCAGCGACGCTCGCCGCGTGCTGAAGGACCTCGAGAAGAGCATTCAATAAAGCGCTGTTAGGCCAAGGGGCATGTGAGCACAGGCGCGCGCGCGTTCGCCTTGTGGCGGTGTTCTCTGCCCTCGGGGCAGGCTCGGCGTGGAGTTCAAAGTGGGCAGCGGCGACTCTTCGTCCCTCTCCCTCACGTGTGTGCCTCCGGACACGTGCGCGGGTGCGTGTCTGTTGCGTTTCGGCTTCCCCTCCCCCCCCCCCTCCTTCCTCCTCTTCCCTCACGCGCTTGGCGGAGGCTGACCTGCACACGCCCCGCCCTCCACTGTTCTTCGCTGTACTCCTTGTTTTGTTGTTGCTGCCCCTTCTCTCCCTCGCCCCTTCTCTCTCTCGTCCAGCGTTCGCCGTGGCGGATCTTGTGGATGATGTGGACCCCCTCCCCTCCCCTCTCCACCCTAAGAAAGTTACTAACAGACGTTTATTTTTGTTGTTGTTGGTTGTTCGCTTTCGCCCCCCCCCTCCCTCCCTTCTTGTAGTTGAATCTCTCACACATTGTGTGTGGTGCCGTCTTCTTGCTTCTTGTGCCTCTCCCACGCTCTGCGCATGTGTGCGTAGAGCGTGGGAGGTGTTGCTCGCTGATGGGCTACGCGTCCTTTTTTTTTGGGGGGGGGGTATACGCGAACACGGCAGCTGTGGTAGGGAGGGTACTGTGTAGTAGTGCATGCGTGATGGACGCCTTCTCTTTGGGTGTGTATGGAAAGGGATGGGGGGAGGCCTGTGTATCTGTATGTCACTGTTGTAGTGTGTGTGGGGGAGTTGTGGGTGGGTGGGTGCTGCTGTGGTTATCGTGGGGATGCATCAGAGAGGACGTCGCTGCAAGAAGCGCGCAACGGATCTCGGCGGCGTGCGCTTGCTCGCGACGGCGAGGTTGGTTGTGGATAGTAGTGGTGGTTGCTGCGGCGTGGAAAAAGAAAGGTGTGGAAGTAGTGCTTGCGGTGCGGGTGTTGTCGCGCGGCGGCGTGGGGGGGGGGGCTCTCGTTACTCGAACCCCCCACCCCTCCATCATCTTCTCTCGCTGACATTCCACCACCACGCACACGCCAGGTCGTCACTTCCTCTCTTAATGATTTTCGTTCGTACATGTTTCCTTCGTTTTACATGACGGAGGAGCAGCCCGTGTGGTGGTTGAGTGTTCTGCGTGCGTCTTAACGCGGCTTAGTCTGAGGGGGAGTTGTTGTTCCATTTTTCTTCGTTCTTTAGTAGTGACTGCACACGACCGTGTTTCGACGCCCACGTATCAAGTTTCCAACTACGGATGTAAACGTGCAGGAGTACGATGCATGATCTCGACGAGTTTGCCACGTGTCGCGCGCGCTCTCTTTGGTCCCGGTGTGGTGGTGGTGGTGGGGAGGTGAAGGCAGAAGTAGCGGTGCGGCAAGAGAGTGGAAACAGCGGCGGGGGAGGGCGAGAGTGACCCTATTGGTATCTCAGTGCTTCCGCCGCCTTTTCGAAGGACCGTGTTGGCGCCTCTTCTTGTGTGTGCGAGGCAGTCCTGCGCAGGCGACTCCTTCCGCAGAAGGCGCCGCCAGCCCTTCCCCCATCCCCCTCTCCCCACACGCAAACACACAACTCTTTCTCCCGCTACCTGTGAATCGTCGCTCTCCTCCTTGTTTGCTGTGGCGTGTCCGCCACACGTGTCTCCGCCATTGCTGCTGCCTCGTATCTCCCCCGCCTCTCTCTCGCCGACCAAAAAAAACACGACGGTACGCATGCACACGACCCGACAGACAGGGATACTGCTCGCGTGCGGTGTGCACACGGCCGTACACACGCACACACAGACAGACGAGAGGGGGCGCATCAACGGTTATCATCGGGCACTCCAAGTAGTTCTCACCGGCACGCACAGACACATGCATTTCTGAGCAAACCACTTTTATTAAAATACAAAGCCGCATACAGACAGGCAGACACGCTGAGCGTGTGCAGCACAGGCGCGTGCAAACAATAGACAGGCGAACGCACGTGTGTATGCGTGCGTGTCGGTGTGCTTGCATACTGAGCGCTTCCGCCCTCTCCCTCTCCCTCATTTCTAGAGTCTCTCTCTCTCTCTCCCTTCTGCTGTCTCACGTCCCATTCGTGTTACGGGGCTTCGTTTTTACACAGACAGGAGGAGGCGGAGGAGGAGGGGGGACGAGGAGCACGCGCGCACGTCGATTTCGTTCTTGTCACGGATATCCTTTGCTTACCCACATCATCGCCTTTTGCGCTCCTGCCTCCTCCGCTCAGTCGTGTCTGAGCGCGTGTGCACTTGTGTACGTATTTTTTGTTGCAGGTGTGGTGTGTGTGTGTGGGGGGGGGGGGTTCCTGTTGTGCAGCGAACCGACGCACACACACACACATAAGGGGGAGGGATCAACTGCATACTGCACAGCACGCGCGCATCTCGCGAGAGTAAAGCCATCGTCATGTATCATGCAGTTGGCGTCCGACGTGCGGCAGCGCTGGCTACTGCCAGAAGGGCCCACCTCTCCTGCAGGCATCCCCCTAACGTCTATGACGCCCACGCTGGGCTGTGTAGGAAGTCTCAGCAGGCTGGGGTAGCGGTGGGCCCTCTCCACGGTGACCTCGCACTGTGGGCACTGCACACCCCTACGCAGTTTTTCCACACCTCAGCTGTCACCTTGGTAACGGCCGTGTCCCCGGGCAGCAGCAGCGTCGCTGTGCCGAAGCGCCGGTGCATCACCAAAGCACAGCACGCGCGCCAGAAAGCCACCGACTCTGTCGCCGCCCCTGACACCGCCGCCGAAGCTGCCGCGTCTGCCCTGCCGGCTGCCCCTGTCCGCGGTCCCAAAAAGAGGCGCGTGCGGGCCCCTCGCGCCCCCTCGACCTCCTCCGCAGCAGCGGCAGCGGCTGAGCCGCCTCCACCTCCACACGTGGCGCAGGTGCCACTGGATCCTCCCCACCAGCACGACGGCAACACCGTTGACGAGCCCGGTGAAAGCGACGTCCGCGGCAAAGAGAACGCTGTGGTGCAGGGCGATGCGGACCTCTGCGGAGATTCTACAGGCGTGGCCGACGCGGAAGCAAGTGGGTACGCTGGCAGCGATCATCACGACGGAGCGGCGATGGACGACGGCGATATCGCAGACGATGCCGCGGCAGGTGCAAACTTGGGCGAAGCGGAACAGGTAGGCCGCGCAGCCGAGGTGTGCGAGGAGACAGACTACAGCGCGGTGGACAGCGAGGGAGTGTCGCCCCCGGCCGACACCGCGGCTGCTGACAGCACTCCAGCGCACACATCGGCACTGCCGTGCATCGGCAACCTTCTCGACTTTGAGAGTCCGCTGAATCTTCGGCTTGCCACGCTGACACGGCAGCACGGCAAGGCGTTCCGCGCGATCGCCGTGTACCTGCCAGACACGCGTGTTACCGTGAACTTCGACATCACCTTCGAGGACATCGCGAGCGGCGCGCGGCTTGTGTGCAAGCTGAATGAGATCAAATCGCGCTACGTGGAGTGGATCAGCCTCTTTTGCGCGTCCTTCGTCGCCATCTTTGTGCCAACGCTACAGTCGCCGAGCGTGGCCCTGCTGCAGAACGCCATCGGCTTGTCGCGGCCTGCACGACCGCCGCCGCCGGCAGGCAGCTACCACCCCCGGCTGAACGAGGATCCTGACCATCTCTTCTTTTCCTACGCCAAGCTGCGCGAGGTAATCTCGCACAAGAAGAAGGATAAGGAGCTGAACCCGCAGCTTCTCACCGTCGCGGTGCTGAACGCGTATGCCGAGGAGTGGAAGAACTTCATCGCGGCACCGCTTTCGTGCGCCCCGCAGTCGTTTCTGCTCGCCGCCTTCAACTTTCAAAGCTGCCCCGGCGACATCAGCGCTGGCGCGATGCTCAACAAGGAGCTCCTGCAGGCGCAGCTGGCGGCGGCCGCCGATGCGATTGTGCTGTATTCCTCGACGAGCGGCAATCAAGCCGCGCGGCGCCGAACCGGTGCTGTCACCGCGTCTCTCGCAGCCACCTCGAGTGGGCTGCTGCGCAGCGACAAAGATCGGTGGGGCCTCATCTTCGTGTCGGCGCCGGCGCGCACGGCAGCCGGCACGGCAGCCGTCCCCCCAATGCAGGATCTGCTCACCGGCCAGTTTGTGCAGCCGCTCTCCCTCTCAGAGCGGCACCTGATCTACATTATCGGCACCGGCTCGGCCGCCGAGTGCTTCGCCCGCTTCCCGCTAGCACGCAAGGGCAAGTGTGCCTTCTCGATTCTTCTCCAGGATGTGGAGTCTCAGCTGGGGCTGGAGCGGCCGCACCGGCTGAACCTGACCTCCATGCTGACCCAGGCGCTGGATAGCTTTTCGCGCATCACTTGGATGGGGCTAATGAAGGAGGAGAACGGCAAACCGCACATGCCGCACCCGAGCTCCGCCTTCTACCGACTGCAGCGTCGCAGCGTGCAGCGAGAGATCATGCCAAGCTTCCTTGAGCCCGTCTTCGCGCCCGGGCCGCGTTTGATGGGAGGCGGCGCCGGTGGCAAGCCCGTCGATACCATGGGCCGCCCCATCCGCGGCGGCGCTCCAAACGGCGCCGTCGGCAGAGGTGGCGCCTCCGCGCGTGATTTGCGTGCCACCGCACAGGCTAGCCGACTCCTGGAGGAGCACATTCAAGTCATCTACAACAGCCAGGAGCGACTCAATCGAGAGAAGGCGCTGCAGGAAGCGATGCGGAGCCGCGTCGCGTACTTTATGCACGTCAGGAGCGCAAGCGTCACCGCCGCCCGCCGCGCGGATAACCCGTTCTCAGCGCGCAACGGCATGGTGGACGTGTCGGGGCAACTGTGGACGTCGCTCAACTTGATGAACCCGCCGGCGGTGCGTCACTGGGGGGCCAAGATCGAAGACAGGACGGGTGAGGTGAAGGAGTTTGTTGACCCAGAGGTGGTGCTGCCAGACACGTTGCCGATCGGCCCACCTGACGCGCCGGATCCGAAGGACAGGGCTGAGAACGCCATCCTGATCGGGTGGGACATCAAGCGCATCTTGCTGTTCCTGCGGCGCAGCGTGCGGTTGCGCACGTTCCTGTACAATGGCGGCAAGATCTGGTGCGCTCAGTATGCCCAGTACCTGCTGAAGGGTTTCAACAACCTACACCTAGCCACGATGGAGCGAACGCTGCTGCAGTACCACGATGGGCCGCTGAAGGGCTCGATGCAGCCCTTGGCAAAGCTGAAACTGATCTACGAGACGCAGCTCGAGGTCGCTGTGAGCACGCGGCAGATGTCCTCGGTGCAGCACCGCATGGACGGCCTGTTGGCGTCGATGGAGATGGAGCTGCAGGGACTGCAGCTGGTGCCACAGTCGCAGGTGGCGTACTTTGCCAATACGCTGCGCCTCGAGCACGAGCGACTAGAGAAGGTGCTGCATCACAAGATCATGGACTTCACACAGTCCATGGACGACGATGTGCGGCAGCGTATCAACTTCCGTTCTCCGCAGGATATCAGCACCATCATCTACGGCGGTGGTCTGTGTCGCCACCTCGGGTCGCGTTTTATTCCTGTGAAGCCGACCAGGTACCCGGCAACGAGCCTCTTCCCGCATGTCGTGTGCCATGTCACTGGTACCAAGGCGCCAGAGGCGTACACGCAGGCGGACGCCTTACTCGGCGGCAACGGCGGCACAGGCAGCGGTGGCCAAAGCAGCGGCAGCGCCATTACTCTGAATGATGTGCGGCGCAGCCTGCAGACGATCCAGCAGCTCTGCAAGCGCTGCACGATGGATGCTCTAATTCAGCAGACCGCCGTCGTGGTGGTGCTCTGCAAGGTGAAGATCGGCGGCTGGATGGAGCAGATATCGCTCTACTGCCCCGCCGTCACGGGCCCCGAGGCGCGCGAGATCAACCTGCGTGTCGCCGTGGACGACATTATTCCTGTTGCGGAGAGGCCGGATGTAGTGACGGTGACACAGCTGAAGGAGCGCATCGCCGCCTATGAACCACTCAAGCAGCTCCTCGCAGCGTCGTCCGCGGCATCGACGGGGGAAGCGAAGGTACCCACAACTCGCAAGTCGGGTGGCAAGAGGACGCGACAAGGAAGCAGGGCGGCGGGTGACGGTGACACCGCGGCAGACCTGCGCAACATTCTCATTCTAACAAACTGCGTGCACGACAAGCTGGAGTCGCTTGTGGACACCGGAGTGCTCGAAGCCATCAAGAAGGCCGTGTTTGACGGGCAAGTGGACGGCGTCGGCGCGGACGGCGAGCCGGCATCGCTGGAGCGGGTGTGCTTCGCGGACATCACGAAGGCCTTCCCACCGCCGCCGCAGGGTGCCGACTCTTTCGAGTCCGACTTCTCGGAGCTCAGATCGTCCAACACCACGACCTTCTCGGCCCGGTGCACGTGGGAGGCGCATGCGAAGGAGCTCGTGTCGCTCGGCGGAGTCGAGGGGGCTGTGAAGAGTATTGTGTCGCAGTGCGCCTCGGTCGTGGGCACGCCGCGTGACGCATTCCGCAGCTCGCAGCCAACTCCGTCGAGCGCGCCGCAGGGCCTGCATGGGCAGGAGCGGGCCTCGACGGCCGGCATGCTATGGATGGTGACACCGGCGAAGCTGCACCCCCTGTTGCGACGCTTCTTGCGTGGCAAGTCCGCGTCATCCGGCGCCGACGCGATGGAGCGGGTGACGATGCTACTGTCGCCGTACAAGACGATCGACCTCTCCTTCTTCTCCGCGCTGCAGCAGCTGCGCTTTACCGAGAAGAAACTGCAGCTCTTCGAGGAGGGCTGCCTCTTCCGCGCCGTGCTGCCGGAGTGCCACGACCGCGTTCACGGCGAGCTATGCCACTGCGTGACGGCCACGGGCCGCCTTTCTTCTCAGTCGCCGAATCTGCAGAACATTCCGAAGGAGGAGGACCTGCGCCGCCTGATTGTGTCACGATTCGGTGCGCAGGGTATGATGATCGAGGCAGACTACAGCCAGCTCGAGGTCGTCGTCCTGGCCGCGCTGTGCCGAGACCCGCGCATGATGCAGGAGCTGCGCGACAACGTCGACTTCCACTGCCTACGCGTCTCTCTCATGACAAAGGAGCCCTACGAGGATGTGGTGCGGAAGGCGAAGGTGGAGAAGGACCCGCAATACATCCAGCTGCGGCAGCAGGCGAAGGTGTTCTCCTTCCAGCGCCAGTACGGCGCTGGCGTCTCGACCATCTCCACCACCACGGGGCTCACAGAGCAGGAGGTGGATCGCCTCATTGTGGCCGAGGAGCACCACTACAAGGAGCTGAGCAAATATTACAGCCTCGTCACGAGGTGCGTCGAGGCAGGTGCGGATCGGCTGCTGCGGCTGCGCACGCTGGACACGACTCTGTGGAACGCCAACATCCGCCGCGTCGTGATGCTAACGGAGCCGATGTACTACTTTGTCGTGCCCACCGGCAGCAAATTCGACTTTACGAGGGACCGCAAGAGCGTACCGCGTCTGAAGAACTACCCAGTGCAGGGGCTCGCTGGTGAGATTGTGCAGATCATGTGCGGCGCCATCGTGCGCGAGTTCTACCGCAAGCGCAACTACGGCGAGAAGGCGTTTTTGGTGAACACCGTGCACGACTGCGTGTGGGTGGACGCGCACAAGTGTGTCGCCGACGAGGTTCGCGCTGATCTCGCTCGCATCATGGGGCACACGCAGGAAGCTATTGCCGCCCTCTGGCCGGACATGAAGCTGGATGTGCCCTTCAAGGCGGAGATCCACTCCGGTCCGTCGCTGGGGGAGTTGTCAGTGTAGCGGCCGGCTCGCAGGTGAAGGAGCGAGGTTGTGTGTGTACGTGCGTGTGTGCCCCTCCTCCTCCCCCAACCTGAGCTTGCTTTTGTATCGTCATGCTGTGTGGGGCGAAAAGAGCATACCTACAGCGCTGACGCATCATAGAGAGCGCATCATAGATACTGCCACCTGAGTAGTGGTTGCTCAACAAGTGCGTGCGTCGGTGCACGTGGGTGTTTCATTGGGCGCGGCAGTCGTTGCGTTTACGGACGTGCATGCGCATGTGTGCCCGTGTGCGTGTGTGTGTGTGTGTGTGTGTCTGCATGCGTCTCTCCCTCCCTTGAGTCTCTCTGTCGGTGGGGAAGAGTCGCTGCTGTGGCAGCAACACAGCCACCCCCGGCCATCTTTCTTGTCGTCTTCGGGGGGAGGAGGGGAGGGGGGGGAGGAGGTTTCTGCCTTGCTGGCGCGGATCGCTGTTGTTCGTTTTCGTTTTGCCTTTCGTCTTGCTCGCTTGACTTGCTGTGCCGCTTTTCCACCAGCCCATGTGGGCCTGTGACGGGCCGGCAGAGGGGGGAGGGATGTCGTTTTGCTGGAGGCGTGGACATGTTGAAAACGCGTAGCGAGGCAGCCACGAACCGAAACGAAACGGCGCTCGACGTCGCCTTTCGGCTGCGTACGGTTCTCATGTGCTCACCACACTCTCTGTCTGTCTGTCTCCCTTCTACAACCCTGTCGCCTCTATGTGCTGCTGCGCTGCAGGTTTTCCTCGTGCGCACGGGCCTGCGTGTGTTTTCCGGTTGCGGTTGTCTTTCAGGGCCACCCGAAAACCAACGTATCCTCTGCCCCCCCCCCCAACCCTACTCTTCCTCCTTCCCCGTCCCTCATTCTCCACGCACCGTCTCATCTTCAGAACAGACAGCGAAAACGCGGAATACATGCCCGCCACGACGACGAAGACGGCCACCACCATCACCGGTGCGGCAGTTTCCAACTATGTACTTGAGGGTCTTCCGAGCGAGGAGGAGCTCGCGGCCAAGTGCCTTGAGCTGGGACTTGCCATTCATCAGCCCCACACTTACGAAATCACCCATCCTGCCTTGTCCCTGCGTCCCTTCCCCATGAAGGCGGATGTGCTGCGCCAGTTGTACGATCGCCAGCTTCTGTGGAATGAGGCGATCAACCGCACGTCGCGTAACTTCGAGTTCTTGCGTGACTCCATGAAGTCGACAGCAGAGAGCGATCGCAGCTTCACCGGCCGGCTGCTTGCCATCCTGGAGAAGGTGTACATGACCACCCCCGTCGGGGCAAAGGCACCGGTGTACCAGCCACTTATGCTGGGCATCCTTCGCACCGACTACATGAGCTCCGTCGACCCCGAGAGCGGCAGCCACCTTTCCTCCACCGATGTCTCAGCCGTGGTTGCAGCAGGGACAGCACGACAATGGAAGAACATCGAGATTAACACCATCAGTTGCTCATTCGCCGGCATCTCCCCGCTGGTGCAGAATTTTCACGCGTACCTTCACAAGTTCCGCGAGGCCTTCATGAACGTTGACGCTGCGGCGGCGGTCGAGAGCGCTAAAGCGGCTTCGTTCGCCACGCCGTCCGTCGTCGCCGCATCGCCGCGGCAACGTGAGTCTGCGTATGTGACAGACGAAACACACAACTCGACGGTGCAGGTGTCGGCGGCTCTTGCCGAGGCAGTTGCTGCTTGGCGCAACACCGTGCCCTATTCAAGCTTCCTTCGCCAGTACCATCAGCGCACAGGTGTCTTGCTAAAGCCGATTGTGCTCGCCGTAGTGCAGGAAAACGAGCTTAACACGGCTGATCAGTACAAGCTGCTGCTGGAGCTGCTTGAGACGCATGGCGTGCTAAGTCTGCGACGCACGCTCGCGCAGTTGCATGAGACGATGCGGCTGGAACACGCCACCCTTTGTGGCAACGAACACGATCGCGGCACGGAGACGGAGGAGGTCTTGAGCGAGCAGCTGCAGCCGCCCTTCGCCGTGGTGGACACGAAGTACGTCGTAGCGTTGGCCTACTTCCGCAGCACCTACGTGCCGAAGGACTTGCCGACGGAGACGGCGTGGCAGACGCGAGAGCAGATCGAGGAGTCCAACGCGGTGAAGTGCCCGAGCGTTCCGTACCACCTGATGACCTTTAAAAAGCTGCAGCAGCTCATGTCGAACGTGTCGGAAGTGCTGGCGCCGGTGAGCTTCGCTGGCGACCAGCAGAAGGCAGCCGCCCTGGCGGAGCACTTTGTTCCGCAGTACTCGCTGAATAGCGATGAGTACGCGCGGCTTGCAGCGAACCGGCAGCGCATCGACGAGGGCAAGGTGATCAGCGACCCGGAGTACTGGATCGCCGACGCGGTGTTGCACCCGGAGCAGTATGTGCTAAAGCCGCAGCTGGAGGGAGGCGGCAACCTCATCGCCGGAGAGCCGATGCAGCGCATGCTGCGTGATTTGACGAGCGACGACCCGCTCTTCCAGAAGATCCGGCGCGAGTACATCTTGATGCGCAAAATTGACTACCCCGTTGCAACTGGCGTCTTCTTCCAGAGCAATAGAATCCACGTGGAGAAGAATGCGTGCTCGGAGGTCGGCATCTTCGGCGTCATCTTGTCATCTGACGCAAACGGGTACATCATGAACCAAGCCGCCGGCACCTTGGTGCGGACGAAGCCGGCGGATGTTGCGGACGGCGGCGTGATAGCTGGCGTAGCGGCCTTGGACAGCGTGCAGATAACCAGTTAGGTGCTGCAATTTGTTGTCTGCTGTCAGCGTGGCCGCTGAGGGCGGCTCTACCTGAGAGCTCATGCCTACCGGAGGTACGGCCGCGACGCGTCATCAGCGGGAGGGTCCTCTTGCCGTGTATAAAGCGCACAATGTGACAGATGCAAGGCAAGCGAACGAGGGGCGAGTTGTGATCTTGCGGGCTGGCAAGGGTTTTGGTGAAGCTGGATCCCGCACCGCTCTCCGTGTTGTCCTCCGTGTATTGTAGCCCTTCTGCATGGGTGGGCGCCACGTGCACATCTTGCCGTCTTCTGCCCATTCGCTCTCTCTACACATATATATATATATATATGTTGGGTTATTATTATCATCTGTCGTGTTTGGGTCACGCTTATCACCAACAGAGATGTGCGGCGACAGGCGAGGCAGCTGTCGGGGGTTCGCTTTTCATTCCCCCCCCCCCTCCACCCTCTCCCCCCTCCTCNAACCCACCCGCACAGCCCTCACCCACCATCTTCCCTTCCCTTCTTACTCCGTCTCTTCCTTCCCATCCCCGTCTGCATCTCTTTTGGTCTTTATTCTGTCACATGCATCAAGCAACAAGAGGAACGAAGTAGCAACGGGCAGCGCACGTGAGGCGTGGCTGCGCGATGGAGAGTGCTCCCCACCGTCACCACCACCATCCCTAGTCGCTTGCGCTGTGGGCTCTGGACGGAGCACGCACAAGCGCCATCCCTATTCTCGAACGCGTGCTTACGCGGATCGGCGAACACGCACACGTGTGCGCACTGCGAGGGCCGATCAGCCAACGAGAAACGCGACAAGCGCAACGATGGACACATGCACGAGGGCGCTTTTCACACACACACACGTCTAACCTTCCTGTCCTTCATTTTTTTGTTCTTCGGCTAGCTCTTCTCCGCAGCCTTTCACCAGGCATCCAACGTGGTGCGATGCCGCACCTCTTCGTGGGATTCGTGTGTGTGTACGTGCGACCGCAGATGGAGTCTGTGGTATATCCTTTCCCCATCCCCCATCCCACCCTCTGTTTGAACTCCGCCGTGGAAACGAGTGATTAGTCAGCTGTGCCTTGCCCTTGCGTGTGCGTGCGTGTGTTTCGCTTCTGATCGTGTCTGTTTAGCCCGATGATGAGCGATCGCCCTCGCGTCCTCGCCTCTCTTTCAAAGTAGGCGGCTGCAGCGTTACATCGCTCGGAGAGATTCTCGCAGCTGTGCATGCATCCATTTTGGTGGCACGTGGGTAGCAAGGGGAGGGGGAGGGAAGTGGAGGGAAGGTAGTGGGGTTTCTCCACTCGTTCTCTTGTAGCTGCTGCGCGCTCGCTCTGCCGCAGGATTCTAGGAGCCCCCCCCCCCCCCGCCCCGACCACACGTCTTGTGAGCACGTTGTTCCGTATGGTACCAGAGGTCCACTGCTAGATATTGCGATATGGTGCACAAGGTGTAAGGCAACGACGACTTCGGGCGTGCCTGCAGGTGCGGTTGCTTCCGCCTGTGTGTATGGCTGTTGCCGTCACCCTGGGAAGAGGGGGGAGGCGGCAGGGTTGAACTCGGTTCAAACGAATACGTACGTTTGCGTGGAGGCGGGTAAGGGCGGAACGGCGAGCGCGCGCGCCACCCGGTCAGGCCGCCAGCGCGAGTGGCAACACAAAAATATACTTGAGTGCGCTTTTTTTTCGTGTATCCGCTCGTTCACATAGCGTGGTGCCGTTGCTCTTTCCACTTTTCCTTTGTCGGCGCACGTTGCCTTGCTCGCTCGCTCGCCCCCTCTTCCTGCGCGACTGTGTCTGTCTGTGCGTGTGTGTGTGTGTGTGTGTGTGTGGAGGAAGAGGAGGAGGGGCGGGGTGGGGATGGATTGGTGGCGGCTGTTGATGTGTTAGAAATGGCTAGATGCGAGAAAATGAGGCGAGTGGATGGTGCTCCCGATGGTGGAATGATCCGCGCCTGCGCGGGTGCTGTCTGCAAGCAGCTGCGTGCTGCTGTGGTGCATGAGAGGTGTCCGCGTCTGTGTGGGTGAACGAAGGCCGACGGTTTTGCTTGCTTGAGAGTGTTCTGCCTCCCTTGTTCGCGTCCGTTCCCCCTCCCATCTTCCTCCCCCTGCCTTCCTCCGCCGTCGGTGCGAACGTTGTGATGTCAACCTCACTGGACCATTATTGCAATATACGGATGCCTTTAGATGCCCTGCATCGAGGAAGAGACTCCAATCGAGAAATCCGCAGAGAAGGACTGAACGCTCGAAGATTCGGCAGGTGGAGCTGTGCAGAGAGAGAGGAGGGGAGTAGACTGTGGCACGGCATAACAGGGCAGCCGCTCCGCTGCCGCAACGTACCCCACCCGTCCACCCTCTCCCCTCTCTCGCATATGGCATGTGAGTGCCCTGTATAGAATATTATGTGTGTCGAGGTGTGGGCTGTCCTTCTTCTCCATGACGACACACCACTATTTGCACGTCAGTTTGACTAATGATTTACTCGGCATGATACAAGCATAGCTGTCCCACACCCACCCACACGCACATGCACTCACACTCACACGCGATCTTCTTGTGATGTGCAAGTGGGGTTGAGTTTGTGGAGTGTGTGTGTGTGTGCGGGTGCGGGGGTATGGGTTTCACTGACGAGGAGAGAAGGTTCAGCTACAGGCTTTGACGGCGCAGCAGCTCGGGGTGCGGTGCGGTGCGGTGCAGTGCTGCTAGTGGTGGTGGGGTGGGGGACACATTCGCGTTTGGATGGGTGTGAGCGGAGGATACCGAAGTAGGAGCGGCAAGGAAGCTTTTCTTTGAGTCGTTGTGCGTCTGCACGCCTTGCGCGTACCTGTGCGGCGTTCCTGTGATGCTTCAATGAATTAGGAAAGGCGAGATGCACACATGCCGATGTGCGTGTGTACGTGTGTCGTGAAGGGCAAGACATGATTGTTGAGAGAGAGAGAGACAGGGGGAGATTAGGCGGGGTGAGGAGGCTAAGCGTCTCTTGTGACGCGCCACGACTTCATCGTATCTCCTTTCGGCGCCTCTCCCCATCCTCCTCCACCCTTCCACACGCACTCGCTCAAAGCTGGATGGATGCCTTCTCTAGAGTCATCGCAGCTGAACTGTTGGCCTCTTCCCTCCCCGCCCTTCCCTCCCTCTCCTCCTTGCATCTCCCTCTGCGTGCGTCACACGTGACTACACACCATCTCCGCTGCGCACCATCCGCGCCGCTTGCCTCTTTTCTCTGAATAGAGGTGGACAGGGGGGGGTGCCGTGCGGAAGGATACAGGGGAGGAGAGAGCTGGGGGGGGGGGGCGATCGGGGTGGCGAATCGGAGGGCAACATCGTCACTGTTCCTGCGATGTAGTTAGGAGGGCTAGATGTTGCTCAATGGCTGTGCTCGCGTGTGCCCGTGTCTGCGTCTCTCCATCTCTTGTTGGTGCGAGCAGCGAAGGTCGAATGCAGCTAACAAAGGTCTGTACAGGACGACCTCTCCCAGGGGGATCGTGCTGTGGCTCGAGGCTGCGACACGTGCTCAGCGGTGTGTCGCGGCCATGCGCTTCCGCAATTCTTTCCATTTGCCTAACCTTCGACCGTCATGGGGTGTCTTGCTGGTTAGCAACACGGTTTTTCTCTCCCTCCTGCTCCTTCCCCTTGCTGGACTGACGGCTTCGTGGCGATGAGGACAGCCACTGAAGGTGGAAGCGAGCAGGTATGGTGGCGTCGCCGTGCACAGAGGCGCGCGCAGACCTCCTCCCTGCCTGCTTTTTCGCCCTCTCTTTGGCATCTGCTGTGCTTACACTTTTCCTTCCTTCGCTCCTGTGCCTCTCCGTGTGTCGATCTCTACTTCATCGCCCAGCACTCATCCACGCACACACGCAGACACGCATAAAAAAAAACATATTAGCTCACCAGAGGAGCGGCCCTTCCGACGCCTTGCTGTCACGTGTGTGTGTGTGTGTGTGTGCGTATACATCTGTGAGATCGAGGCGTCACGTCTCTGTGAGTCTCTCACCCCCACCGAAGAGAGAAAGCATCTGCTGCATGCGCATCAGTGCATGCCGCCGGCCGCTATCAGTCGTCTAGTACCACGAGATGCCTGCAGTACCACCGCCACTTAGCTGGAGAGCGCGGGTGCATAACTTCTACGCTTCGAACAAGCGGGACGTTTTCTTTGGCGTTGTGGCCTTCTTCGCCCTCGCGACGGTCGCACGGGCGGAGATGATGCGCAACGGGGTGCTGCAGCGCCCGCCGCCGCAGGAGGTGCACCCGAAGGTGTCGCGTGAGTTTGGCAAGAGCAAGCATAAGTCCGGAGAGTAGAGTTGTACAAGAAAGATACACGCGCGCCGTATCTGCAGTGCCGCAAGCCCGCCTACAACTCTGTGTATGTGTGCGCGTACTGCTTCTCGCACCTGCCGCCCACCGCGCCTTCGCTGCTTTCTCTCGGTCGATGCCGAGCAGGAGAGAGAGGGGGGAAGATAAACACACTTGATGGAGGTAAAAGACGAGAACTGGCATCGTCCTTCTCACGGGCGTTGGCGCGTCGAGCCACCGCTGCGATGTGGCACACAGACAGACGCCGCGGTCGCAAGTCACTGCAACACTTCATCCTTGCCGTTAAAATTCATCATCACTCGCCTCCCCAAGCTCAAGCCTACACATACACACACCCACACGCATCAGAGAGAATCGACCAGTGCTCACGCGAGCGACAAGAAAAAAGCTGCCCTCATTCGTAGGGGCGTTCATGCAGCATCGCTGAATCCCAGTGCACACTTCCCTGCACAGGCTACTTGGCCACCGTCCATGTTTGCGGGGGTACGCGAGCGCTAGCCCTTGCCCTCGTCTATTGTCCATGTTGATGCCGCGGCAAGCGCAAGGTGTGCTCGCGTCACCTGTGCACCGCTCCCCCTTACTTGCCCGCCACTCTTCCACACCCGTTTCCCTTCGCCCATCATGCCTTACCGGTCCAAAAACACAAAAAAAAATGACCCACCGTCATCGTTCTCCCCCCCCCCTCGCGCTCCTTGTGCATGCCTCCGTCTTGAGCGTGCTTTCGCTTCCCATCTGTGCTCCCGCCCATGCACCCCAGGTCGCGAAAGGAGGCAGTCGGGTGCATCATACATCAGAAACGTAGCGCAGCAGCACCATCATCGAATGCGTGAGGAGGGCCACTCACCACTTGAAGCCATCGTTGCGCAAACACGTGCAGAAACCGGCTCGCATACACGAGAGCAGAGGCGCGCGCGCGAAACAGCGAGAACGCGACGGCTGACGTTGGACAGCACAGGCGCGGTCCTCTTCCCGCCTCCTTCTCCCTGTCACTCGCTCTCCTCCAAACCCCTCCACTTATACCCAGTGCTCGCACCCACCGTCCTTGTTGCTTTCCTTTACCCGAGTCTTTCCGCTGGCTCGCACAGCACTCACAGACTTTCTCTGATTGTGGGAGAGCTGGTGTGCTTTTACGCCACGCTCACACACATACACGGACATCTCTTCCCGTCGGTGCTTGATCGCACGCGCACGAGAGGGACAACAACAGCAGCAGCGGCAACCGAAAGAGAGAGACGGCGATAGGGCAGCATCAGCACACACACACACTCACACTCACACGCACACGCACGCTCGCGCGCGCTTTTTCGTCTGTTTTGTAGTCGCTGTGCTGCCGTTCTCGTTGGCGGAAGCTCCTTGACTGATTTCGGTTGTCTTTACCCTTGTACTTGTCCGCGTGTGTGCCTGTGTTTCACTTTGACATCTTCCCCCGCCCCCTCCCCCGCCTCCTTTGTGTGGCTCTTTCTTCATCGCATCGGTTCTTCTGCCGTTGTGGTTGCTGTTGTTGTCGTGACGTGTGTTCGTGCGACCCTCTTCTGGTTGTTCCGCCTCCTCCTCGGCTTTTCTTGTCTTTTTGTTTTTGGTTTCTGCTCTCGCCCTCCTCTGCGTCTCCTTGGACAGATCGACCGTAGGCGACACACACACACACACACACACACACACACACACACACACACACACANTAAACGTGTGCACCACAAAGCAGCTACAGCGAGTCGTCTCTGCATGTGTTTGATGATTACATCGCACACACACACACACACACACACACACACACACACACACACACACACACACACACACGTGCACAGATCTCCCTCTCTCCCTCCTTCCTTTCTTCTCCCATCACAGCCATCCGACTCGCTCACTTGTCTCTTCCTTGTTGTTGTTTTGTCTTTTCTCACGCCCCGCCGTCTCCCTCGTCCGCCGTACGCCGCGTCCGACTCCCTCTCAAAGAAGGAGCCGCCCCCGTCAAGAGTCAATCTCTCCAAGAATTTTTCGCTCCTCCTTGCTCTCCTCCAAATACGCACACATCCTCTTTCGTTGTTGTATTGCGGTTGTATTTCTCGTTAGGTGGTGCTGTCGGCATTGTTGGCTTGTTTCGCTTCTGCTGGTCGTGAGCAGCACCGCAACCACCCGTCTTCTTGTGCATCGGCTCCTCTTGTTTCCTGTGTGCGTGTGTACGTGCGTCTCCCTCCCTCCCTATCTGCGCCTCGCGCACACAGACACACACATCTGTACGTGTGTATATATATATATATATGTGTGTATGTATAGGTAAATACGCCCCTCCCACTGATCCCCCTCTCCCCGTTTGCTTGCGAAGGCTGCGCACGCGCTTCCTTGCTTGTGTGTGTGTGTGTCTCCATCCCTCCACTGGTCCCCCTCAACGTGCGTACGAGGCGCGCGTTGTGCGTGGGTGCTCGACAGGACGTGCTGCTGCTGCTGCTGCTTGTGTCTGTGTTTGGGCGTTTCTGTGCAACTTTGTACGGTGCTGCGGATAGAAAAGGTCTGCATCGTTCCCTTCTCTAAGCCTTGGCTTGTTGTCATAGTGGTTCCGCGGCGGCGGCGGCTACTTGCGCGTCGCTCCGTCGCTCTCGCTCTCTGCAGCATACAGGCAGAGTCGCGGTCGCACGCGAACAACTTCTGCGCTACTTTGTTCACCCGCTTCTTTTTCTTGTTTGTGTGGTTTGCCTTCACCGGAGGCGGCGCGTCTCGTTCGCTGCTTGTGGTTCACGTGCGGGTAACTTCTGTAACCGTGCAACGATCGAAGATGCTTCGGAAAGGTCGAAAAGGCAACAACAACAACAACGCCGTCGGCGGCGGCGGTGTTCCGTCGCGAAGTCCCACGCGGGACGTGTGGAGCCACCAGCCTCCCACGGCGCTGTCTCCTGCAGCGAACCGCGCCAACCTGCTCT
The DNA here is from genome assembly GCA_000410695.2 of Leishmania arabica. NCBI lineage: Eukaryota > Euglenozoa > Kinetoplastea > Trypanosomatida > Trypanosomatidae > Leishmania > Leishmania arabica. The sequence goes on along the minus strand of CM004655.1, from coordinate 326,425 downwards.
ATCAATGCTACGACACGACTGTGTATGCACCGATTAATGCGACGTTTCTGTCACCTGCGAACACCAGCGGGGGAGGCAAGCAGCGTCCCAGTGTCGCGGCTGGCTCTTACGCTGCTGGTACAGCAAGTGGAAAGGCAAGCCGCATTAGACGAGGAGGCAGCATCGCCGGTTTCAATGGAACGAAACGCCAGAGTAACGCGCAAGCGACGATGATGGCCACGGCTAGCAAGCAGCAGCAACAGCTTGGTAGCAGCGAGTCGCGTGCAACACCGCAGCTGCTCCCAGCACCGCCGCCGGTTGCCAGGGGTGGTGATAGCTACGTCAATGAGAATACTCGCCTTGTCGTTTCGGACCCGCTCCCCTATTCTTCACGACAGCAGCAGAGAGACGGAAACCGTGGAAGCGATGTCAATGACTACACTTCGGACCGCCGTGAGATCATGGGTGCTGCGAAGGGCCGCAATGAGGTGCGCTACACCCTTGACCTCAACGGTCGAAGATGCAGCGACAGCGCACCGTACAGCGGAGCTTGCATGGGTCGCCCACGTGCCTCGTCACTGCCACGCACACACGAAGACGTGAAAGAGACCTTGCCGCAGCTGCGTCCGCTTCGAGAGGTCCGACATGGCGGCGACCTGAACCGGCTGCGCAGTCCGCCGCCACTGCACTCGGCCGACCACCACGGTGCAGCCCCTGGTTACGCACTGGACAGCTTGCGCACCATGGCGCCCAACGGCACCGTGTTTGCTGACGACAGAGAAAGGGAGAAGCAACGCGAGGTACTAAGCGCACCGCCGGCGTCGTCGACAGCTATTCCGTCCAGCTATTCATCGCGACCGGTAGCAGACCAGGTGCGTCTGCTCGGCCGTCACAAAAACCGAGGCAGCGTGCACCGAAGCAACGCTATCGCGACCCAGGCGGCCGGCAGCCCCGATACTCGAATGCTGCGCTCATCGCCGTTCAGCAGCGGCAGCGACGATGAGGGGTTTGCCCCTGCCGGCGGGCCATCTGCGCCGGAGACCGCCGCGGCCGCTGCTGCTGGCGCCGGCAACGGCCGTACCGCTCCGATTGAGACCCGGCGTAACGTGAAGGGCGGGGCGGCCGCAGCCGTCGCCGCGGCAATCGCGCAGCGCGGCATCACTGGCCTTGGCGGGACAATCAGTAAACCTGTGTATGACAAGAGCGGGGCCACTGCGAAGAAATCGCCGTACAGCGCTGGAGCCGAGCGGCCGGAGCACATCGGTCATGAGGCTAGAAGTGAGGCGGTGGACGCCGACGAGCTTTTCGGTAGCACGCAGGTGCTCTGCTCGTTGCGGTCGGGTGCGGAAAGAAGCGACGGCAACACTGCTGACGCACGACCGCCCCCGCCGGCGGTGCCAGTGACCGCGCCGTCGTCGCGCATGCGCAACTGCGACCACAGTGGAGCGAGGTACGCCGAGAACGAGCTTCCTGTCTACAAGTTTAACGTGGTGCTCAGCAGTGGCAAGACGGCGACAGTCCCTATATCGCTTATCGCTGGCAGCGGCTGTGTGCAAGGGATGCGACCAACCATGGAAGACGCGCACTTCGCCGAGCTCAACGCGACCCACGTTCGTGGCCAGCCCGTCTCTCTTCTGGCGGTGCTGGACGGTCACTGCGGACGGCGGGTGGCCGACCTCGGGGCCAAGTGGCTGCCGCACTATGTATTGCATCACGCCGCCCTTGGCGAGAACAACGCTCTGGCTCTTGTGGAGTCTATCCTGCAGACCGACCGCGAGATTTTCCACACGCTGCAGGCCAAGAGCCACGGACATCACCAGCAGAGGACGGGCAACAGCAGCGGACGACGACGCCGCGACGTGGATGAAGAAGTGTTCGACGAAATGGCGAGCGGGACGAACGGCGGGTCGACACTGATTGCGGCTGCCGTGTGCGGCCGAATGCTGTACGTGGCGTGCCTCGGCGACGCCCGGGCGGTGCTCTATGACGGACACACCACCATCGCGATGAGCGAGGATCACAAGCCCGGCAACACGGACGAGTCCCGCCGCATCGCTAAATGCGGCGGCTTCGTGCAGTTTGGCCGCGTGTGCGGCATTCTCGCGGTGAGCCGCGCCCTTGGGGACTTCGAGTTCAAGTTCCAGCCGTCGTCGTCGCCCAATGCGACGGGGGAAGAGAAGCTGTCGACCAACTTCCCGTTTGGCGCCCTACGCGAAAACGACTCGAGCGGGCCAGCGGCGCCGTCACCCTCCTCGCACAATCGCCGCTTCATCTCGAATCGGGACTTAATGGTGAGCAACATCGCTGATGTCCGACAGCTGCACCTTACCGACGCCTCCGCCTTCTTGCTGCTTGCCTGTGATGGGCTGTGGGACGTGCTGAGCAACGAAGAGGCCACCGAGTTTGTGCGCGACTTCCTGTGCTACACGCCGGATGTATGCGACCCGCACATTTTCTCCGGTGCGAAGTCGCGCCCGTCCCCTGACGTTGTGCAGCGCGTGCTCAACAACTGCTGTCAGAAGCTCGCCGAGTTCGCTGTCGATCGCGGCAGCATGGATAACGTCTCTGTGATGGTGCTTTTCTTCCACGATGTCGTTGACACTGTCGCGCGCTTCAGCGGGCGGGTGCCGTCCTCGGCGAATGCAGGCGAAGCCACTAGCAGCGCTGCCAGTCAGCCGCACTCGTTGCACGGCTCGGGCAGGTCGCATCCGCGGAAATCGGTGCAGTCGGTCTTCGAGCTGACGAACAAACAGATGAAGGTGCGCAACGGCCGCATCGTCGCGCAGCGGTAGCGACAGACGCGCCCTACGAGTGCCGCACCCTGCCCCCGTCTACACGCGTCCGCCGAAGCGCTGTTTTGCACGCGCTAGCTCTCCTGCATCATGTTCCGATCAGCGCTCACCGACGAGTCGCCGCTGTCTTACTCTCCCTCGCGTCGTGCTCCTTTCGTTGTGACACACGCGCTGCCAATAAACGACTGCCTCGTATGGCGCACGTGTAAACAACAACAAAAATGGCAGACAAGCTTTTTTCGGGTTTTTGCGCCATCGTCGACGTCGAGCATCCTGAGGATCCCTTACTCGAGCAGAGGGCCCACACGGCGGGATGGGGGAAGGAAGGGGGTGTCGTCGTGGTTGAGTGGAGACGTGGCGGCTCCGTGCGTGTGGGTGACCCATGTGCGCCGAAGACGCGCTCTTTGCTGTCAGCCCATGTTCTTTCTCGCGCTGCCCTTGGTGTCCCGCTCTGCCTTCGGTCCGCCCCTCTGTATATATGGGTCGGCCTACTTTTGTGGGTAGAGATGCGCATGTCAAGGTAGGCGGTCGCGTGCCCATGGATAGAGCGCACGGGCGGCGGAGGGCGGAGGCGTTGGCGGTGTGTCAAGTCTTCCATACAACGGACTGAAGCACCACATACGCACACCACACTCATCCTGTAAACCGCAGCGTCAAGGCTGTGTGTGTGCCTGGCCGTCTTCGTCTTCGTCCCAGTTCGACGCCGCCGCCGCCGCCGCCGCCTCCGAGTCACAGATGGAGTTTCGCTCTCCCTCTCCTTCTCGCTTTCTCGGCGTGCGAGTGAATGCGCGCTCGTGCGCAAGCGCGTCGACAAGGGCGTGCCAGCGCTGGCCCACATTCACTCGCAACACATGCAGAAAACATGCATGAGGTCGAAGAGCGGGGGAGGGAGTCGGCGGCGGATGGGACGATGCACCATGGATGTCCTTGTTTTTGTTTTTGTTTCCACGCTCGCTGTCCCTCCCCCCTCTCTCTCCCTCTGCCTTGCCACGGTGTTGCATTGTTGTTGTTTTGTGCTGCGTCTTGTCTTGGTTCACGTGTCTTTTCTTGGTAATTGTGCTCGCGTCCACCGCGCGTCCCTTCCCTCCCTGTGGTTTGTGTCATGTTCTTTACTCGCCGTCTTGCGTTGCCTCTCCATTTTGCTTCCGCCCACATGTACCTTGTCTTTCCCTCGCGCTCTCGGTTTGCATGATTAGTGCTCTGCCGCGCTTCCTCTCCTTGCACACATACACACCACCCACGCCCCTGATTCCTTCCACCCACCCGCCCACCCCGCGGCCATCTTCGACTCAACGCATGGGGCCACCCCTCTTCCCCCCCCCCCCCGCTCATGACTCTTCTCTCCCTCTTTCTCCGCTTGTGTGCGTGTGCGTGTGCAGGGGGGAGGGAGGGGAGGGGCGTCTGCCCATATGTATCTATAGAAGCGTAGAGCTGAGCTTGTTTTCTCTTCCTTTTTTTTTTCGTTTGGGTTGTGGTGTGCGCGTGTGTGCACGTAGCTTTCTCTTGCTTCTTTTTCAGTGATGGCCCACCCTCCCTCCATCTCGGCGGCGTGGCGGGCCCGTTAAGCGAGCGCTTCTTTATCTTTGCGCCTGTCCGCCGGGGCGGCGAAGGAGGCGGGGAGGAGGTGTGTGGGGGCTCACTCACTCACTCACACACAGACGAGGCTGTGCGCCATCGCGAAAGAAAATACGAAACAGACAACGCAAAATCGAAGATGCACCGCACACGCCAGTGTCGTCGACAATCACATCCGCCACACAAAGACAAACAAAGGAGAGGTGCCCCATGCAGGAAGAGCGGACGCCATGCAGGTGAACGACACGCAAACCAGCACCCCTGTGCGCCGCCTGCTCCGCACCTTTGCGGAGGGCGTGCGTTAGAACGGCGGCGGCACATGCGGTGTGAAGGAGGATTTCGGTGGGTCGCAGATACACACACGTAGCGGATGCGCCAGCCACGGCTAGTCCTTGCCGACCACACCACCCACCCTCATCCCCTCACGCTCCCGGAAGAGAACAGGATAAGTGTGACAGTGGCCAACGCCGCACGCCCGCCTTGTTCCTTTGTTGATGCCTGCTTCGCTTTCGTGCATCTTCGACTCTCCTCAACGATGCCGGCAGCCTCACCGTGGCATCTCAGGGCCCGGTAACCCCCACTCGTTCTGGAGAAGCCGAGCAGCCGGCAGTCGGCACCTCGGGTGCCGGCGCGGACTCTTGGTGTCAGCGGACAAGTCTGGGGTGGGGCTGTGCCGAGGAAACTTGCGGTGATGATGGCGTTTGTGCGAGCTTGCGACGACTCTTGTGCACCCCTGTATATTTACACGCATCCACCTCTTGTCTTTCTGCTTATGCCTCGTTGCCGTGATGTCGAGCGTGATTCCGGGCCGGACCTGCGCCGTGTGCCGTGGCATCACAATGGAGCGAAGGATGACCACCCGACGCCCACAGCGATGATGGAGCCGCGGAGACGTCACCGCGGCGCCAAGTGGCCACAGCGTGATCAGGCACACTGCTCACTCTGAGGAGGGATATGGTCCGATGGCGCCCGTGGTGACAGGCGCCCGACTATACTCCTTCCACGAAGCGAGCTGCAAGCGGCACTGCGCCCTGATTGCGACATCAATGTGCAAAGGCTGTGCCCGCCACAGCGGACAGTGAAGCGAGGCCGCGGCTCCCTTGGATGAATGCGTGCTACCTATCCAGATGTGTGCGGCGCTAATTGTGCAGCACGTATGCGAAGACGGAGCAAGGGGAGACAGGAAGGGCCCACAAGAGGCACGGCCCGCTTCCATTGCCGACGTCGCGTCCTAGAGGGCGAGGATAGAGCCGTGGTGCTGCGGAGGTGAGGTGCGCTGTGGTGGTGCTCGCGTCTATTCGCTGGCCTGTTCGCAGAGGCAGAATGGACACGTTTTGGGAGCAAAGAAAACAGCCACGAGAGAGATGATGAAGTATCATCAACACTGCTGTCGCAGCCACATTCAAACGCTTCTCCTCCCGCTTGTGCGTCTCCAACGCGTTCTCTTCTTGTCGCGCGCCTGACTACCCATCTTGAGCGCAACCATCACAAGAATATACGCGCGCGCGCGCCCAACCCTCGATACCCGCACCAGAGGTGACCCTTCCCCCTTCTTCTGTACTCTGGCTCTTACCCGCTCCCCGCAGCGGGCACACCTCTCACAGCCACTGAGTTTTTATCACACCTCACCTCCCAACACATACACACACACACACCACCACCACCGAGAAACGCGATCACGGCCCGCGACCGCCGCGCTCTAGGCAAGCCCGTTACAAACTGTCATTAGGCTATCTTCGCTACCGCTGCTCCTTCGTCCTCCTCTGTGGTTGTGCTCGCCGTGCTTCAAGATGTTGCTCACCAAGGAAGAGGTGCAGGCCATCACTCTCAACGCCAAGTCGGTGCACAAGTACGCGGATCAGGCGTTCTTCCCTGCTGAAATCAACGAAGCCGGCAAGCGCATCGGCGATCAGCCGTTCCTCAACTTCTTTGTGCGATACCATCACTGTCATGCGCCGGAGCAGTACTCGTGGTCGCGCTTGCGTCGCGTACTGCTGCTCGAGGACGTAATGACAGCGCACAAGCCGGACACAGCTCCCGTTGTGACCTCCCCGACGATTGAGTGGCGCGGAAAGATATTCTGGATCTGCTTCGCTGTGGAGCCGGTGCAGCCAACGTCGTCCTCGTCCGCGGCGCCTAACGACACAGGGAAGGAGGAGATAGTGACGCTGCCGCAGCTGTCGAACACGGTTCCAAGGGAAGACGAGGTTTTAGCCTTCTGCGTGGCTAGCGCGAACCAGCGACCGGCAGAGGTGTACGCGGATGGAGTGCTCGGCGAGGCACCCGCGGCGCCGCCGGTTTTGCTGGAGTCCGGGGAAGTGGCGTCGGCAGCCCAGCCGGTCGCGCAAGACCGTCTGCCGCAGCTGGAGGGTGTGGAGAGCGTCAATCAGGCGCCGCCGCCGGCGGCGCTCAATCCGCGCGCATTTGTGCCGACCCCTCGACAGGTGGAGTTACTTCGTCAATACAAGAAGCAGCACCTGGCACAACATCAGTGGACTGAGGACGAGATCGAAGAGTCGAAGGTGCTGCGGCAGCGGTATTGCACCGTGGGTGTGGCGACGGCACCTGTGCGCACCGTCACCTACATTCAGCACCATCATGTTGAAGAGCGCAAGCAGCAACAGCAGCAAAGGCATGCGCTCGGGACGTCCTCGTCTGCTGGTGCCGCGACGCGGGGTCTGAACGCGTCACAGGCTGCCGAGTTGGTTCTGACGGAGGCGCCAGTATCCAGCATGGCCGCGGAAAGCGCCGACGTCTTTGCTGTGACACACACGCAACGCTCGACCCTCTCTGCAGTCGCGCCATCATCACCATCCACGGCCACATCTGCGACAGATACACCGCTATCACCATTTCTGCCACGAAGCGTGTTGCGTGCTCAGCAGCAGCACGCATCCGCCTCACTCGCCTTGAATCAGCATGCCCCCGCTGAAGACCCGTCTTCGGTATTAATCCTCGGCGACGGTGCGTCAGCGTCCTACTCGCAGCTGTCCGTGTCGCAAACACCACCGCCCGAGATGCCGGCGCAGGCGAGCCTGCAGCCCGGATCCCTGACGGCGCTGTCCCAGCATCTGTCACAGCTCCGTGAAGCCGAGGAGTCCTTTTATCAATACATCAGCGAGGAGTCCCGCAGCGCCTACCTGAACCGACTCGCCGACATAACGAAGCGCAACAGCGAGACAAACACGCGCAATCGCCGTCGCGGCATCGCCAACGAGCGGCGTCTGGAGCGCAAGGGTAATCTTCTGGAGTCATGCGGCCTGTGGATCACTGATGACAAGGAGCGGGCGAGCAAGGCAGAGGACTACGTCAAGGCGCAGGCAGGCGACTCCAGCAGCACGAGAAAGAACGACGAGAGTACCACGGTCGCCAGCGCGGTAGCCGGCGGTAGCGCTGCCGGCGACGGTGCTGACACTGCAAAGAGCGCCGAAGACGTGTTCGTGGAGCGGTTTAAGGCGTACTACGGCGCGCAGCGGATTACCTTCGCGGACTGCGCTAATTCGGATCTGTTTGCCGACGGCAATGACGCGGACATCGGCCCGCTCTTGCATGCAGCCGCTGCCGTATTCGATGCCAGCCCAGAGTCTGAGAAGGCTCACTCACCGAGCAGCGCTGGCGCCGCGACGGAGGCGATGCGCCTCGGTCGTCGTCCTGTGCGGCGTCTTTTGCCCAATCGGCTTCGCACCGAGGAGAGCACGCCTGCGTTGGTGCAGGCGCAGCTGGTGCATCGCAGTACTGTGCGCATGGCGAAGCGCGCGAGAGAGGAGTGACGCGCGTGCCGTTGATATCCGAGCGCCGCAACAGCAGCGCCGTCATGGGCTGTTTGGCCCTTCAAGCACTGTGAGTGCCTCTGCAGGGTGTGTGCGTGTGTGTGTCTGTACTCCTTCTCCCTCGCGGCCCTGTGATTGTATGCGCCTCTCTCGCCTCGTTTCGGGTTGTGTAGTGCCGCTCTGGGGCTGTTCTGCGTTGTACGTGTGTGTCGTAAGGACGTCGTTGCGTGTCAAGATGGGGGAAGGCAGAAAACGAGCTGTGTGCGCGTGCCTGTGCGTGTGCGTGGCTTTGAGATTGCGCCGGAGAGGGCACCAGCATATGTGTGGTGGTGGTGGGGATAGTGGTGGTGGGGATGGGGCTGAGACTGCATTTAAAGATGAGGGAAAGCAAAAAGGTTGAAGAAGAACGTCAAGTGCGCTCTTCAGCAAGACTGGCGGGCAGGACATCGAGAACCGCGCGCGCGTAGTCTCAGCTGCCGGCCAGCCCGTGCACATTCAGCGAACTGGCCTTTGAGAAGATCGCCCATGACGACAGCAGAGGCTGCGGAAGGAGAAGGGGGAGGCGTCGGGATCGACAGGCGAGGCTTTGCCAATGCAGCCGCGCATCGGTGTGCGCGTGTCACGGAGCACAAATCTTTGCGTGGCCCTCTATTGCTTAAAAGGTGCTCTGGTGTGATGCGCAGCGTCCCAAAAGGTTGTGCGATGTGTACGCCGGTGGTGGTCGGGGGGGGGGGGGAAGGGGGCCACCGGCGCGCACACGCGTGTTGTGGCCACAAAAGCGAATCGGTCTCGACGTCGTGGGCACCTCCTGTTCTCGCCTCTGTCTCTCCCTCTCTTCCCCGTGTGCAACTTCCACTTCTTTCTCTTCGGATATCCCTCCGCCCTTCCCTCCTCTCCCCCAACACAAACGCACATACATGCAAATCCCTGCGAAGCTACTGGTAAAGCGCTGACAGCCCCGCACACCTCACCCTCACGCTCTCGCTCTTCCTTCTTGAGTCTACCAGCAGCAGTGCCAGTCCCCCGTGCGAGAGGGTCCGAGTCATGGAGCGCGGCAGCAGCGATGTGGCTGCCTCGCTCTTAGCGACGGAGCTTGAAGGGGACGAACAGTTGTCTGAGCGTCTCCGAGCGGGCCGCCCCAAGGCTGCCGCCACGGATGCTGCTGCCGACTCTCTCCCGGGCCGGCGCCGAGCAAGCAGGACGCAGGTGCAGTCGCTCCTCGAGGACCAGCGCCGTTTTGCGCTACGCGACGGCGTTGCCTTGCCGCCACTGTATTCATCGTCTGAGGGTGTATCGGCCACCGACTACAGGGTTGGTGGTGTGGCCCTCTCGCGCCTGCCGGACATGTTCGGACAGGGAGCGCTGCCGGCCACGGCCTTGGCACCGCCGACTCCCATGAATGCTGCGTTGTCGACGTCGGCGGTCGCCACGGCTTTGCAGGAGGCCGTGCTCTGCTGGGGCGCGTCATCGTCGTTATCTGTGACGCGTGGAGGTGGGGCGGGTACATGTCGCAGCAGCGTCGGTGACAGTGGAGCCATCTCGGCGCTGCACGTCCGTCGCTCCTGGCGACTCATAGAGGTAACGCATCGAAGCGCGGTGCCGTCAACCTCGTCGCCGTACCCACCTGCGAACTGGAGCGTCGGGCAGCGTTGGGAGCGCGCAGACCACGTGGCGCAGGTCAACGCTCTTGCCCATGCTGTATGGGCGGAGCCGGTCATGCAACCTGCTCGTGTGCAGGCCGCACCGCTGCCGACTAGCCTGGAGCGATCTGACACAGATTGCTTGTACGCCAGTGGGTTGCGCATGTGCTTCGACAGCACGCGCTCCACTGCGTCCTTGCCAGCCTTTGCGTCCGCTGCCTCCTCTAACGTCCTTGTGCGCACGGAAGTCGAGGACAGGCGTGAGGAGAGCGCCGTCCACGGTTGTGGCTGCTCCTCACTATTTGCGGCATCAGGCACGCTGATGTCGGCTTCGCCGTCGTCGCTGGCGTTCTTCACCTTCACAGAGAGCGAGTACGATGCGATCGTTCCACCACCGCCGCCATCGACACGCTTCACGTACGCTTCGTCCTGCTACCTGGTGCAGCTGTGGGCACGGTTCGGCAATCCCGTCGTGACCGTGGATCGTTGGCGGTGGCCAGAGGGTGGTAATGAGGAAGGTCGAGGCAAAGGCGAGCGGTGGGTGCCGTCCGTGGAGGAGGTGTGTGCAGAGTACCACCGCGTCACCGCCGGAGTTCTGCAGCAGCGGCGACAGCAGCTGCTGGACGCTGTGCAGTCGCAGCAGCCAAACCTGCTGAGCGAGTCGTCCCCTGCACTGTCGCCTACGACGCGCGCCACTCGCGGGGGTGGAAGGAACGGGACAGAGGCCACGGTCAATGAGGGCAGCAGCGCTGTCGCTGGAGGTGCTTCGACGACGGCGGCCTCACATCACGTGCATCCTTTTGTGGCCTCCTTTGACCGCTACGCTCTTCTCCAGCGCACTGCAACCGCGGCACCCGCATATGACGCCGGTGCGGCTCCTGCATCATCGCAGCAGGCGCTGAGCACTGCGAAAGACCGGGACTGCGGGGACTCGGTGTCGCTGCTGCTATCACAGCTGTCGCCACCGCCGATCCAGCCATCGTCGCACGGCTCTTGCGCCACTATTGCCGTTACCGCATGTGGTGATTCGGGGTCACTTACACTGGATGCCCCCCCTTCATCACAACCAGCAGGGTCCACAGCCACTGCCCAGGAGCGGCTGACAGCGCTGGCGACGCCGAACGCCTGGTTCGCGCACGACGCTGAGGTGCGCCGGCGCGCCTGCCTCGCACGACTGCTATGGCAAGAGCAGCAGGCAAACGTGCCGTATCAGCAGGCGGCCAACCGCTACCTCGCCCTGGTAGCGGGTGCCGCGGTTGCACTGCAGCGCGCTGTGTTTGCTTTTTACAACCGCGGTGATGAAGCCGACATGCCTGAGGCACCGGTGTGGGAGGAGGTGACAGCAGGGGACTCGACTGAGCACGCTAGCCTCACGGAGGCGGACGCACACCTTGGTACAAGCTCTCCCTCTTCACGCCGGCTGCGTCGCCCTCCTCGGAGCACCTTCACGGTGCAGCTGCAGCCGCTGCCGAGGGTGGACCTGGCCGCGTGGCGGGCAGCCGAGGTCGCGGTGCGCAAAGCGGGGGCGGAAGTGCTTGGGTCGATGAGCTCGGCCGCGCCACCATCAGCTGCTGATGCGGCCTCGCCTTCGCGGCGCCCGTCCTGGTCCGCTGCGGCAGTGGCGGGATCGCAGAAGCGCCCACATAGTGCGACCGCAGAGCGAGTCGCTACGACCGGCAAGCGCAAAGGCCGCGTAGCGGTGGCCAAGAGCGCCCCAGAGGGTGCTGCAGCAGACGCCCTAGCACAGCTCAATGACGGCGACGACGAGGTTGCCAACAGCGAAGCATCCGCGGCGTCCGAAACTGGTAGCGCGCTCAGCGACGACGAGCAAGGCCTCGAGGGCAACGTCGCAGGTGAGGAGGGTGATGGGAGCGTGAAGATGGGATTCACAGAGGAGCAGCGACAGCGACATTTCACTCAACCCTCTCCTTCAAAACTGTCGTCATCGCGGCCGTGCCGTTCCGTTGGCGCTGGGACGGCTCATAGTCAAGCATCACAGCTTCCAGTGGATGCCACATACGCAGCACTGCAGGCTTACATCACGGACGTGCTACCCTTCCGCTGTGCTCGGCTGCGCGGCGTGGTGCAGGCGGGCTGGCTGCTTCCCGCACCCCCCGCACTGCCGCACACCCTCACCGACCCCATTGAGGAGGAAGAGGTGTGCACCGTCGATGCACAGATACGCGGGAATACCAGTGCAGAGACTCGGCCGACGTCCGCCTTTCCATCGTCATCATCCGCGCCACAGCAAGAGCAGGCACCCGTGACCGGCGACACTGCGGCGGCACAGTCCCTGAATTCAGCTCTGCTTGCACCCATTCTAACAGAGGAGGAGTATCAGCAGCTGCGAAAGGTGAACACGGCGGGCGTCTGCAACCGCGTCGTTAGCCACACCGATGAGGCTGTCCTTCTCTCCCTGCCATCTGCTGTGCCGCGGCTGCACCGTGAGGTAGAGCAGGAGCTGGAGCGGTACCTCTACGAGGACACATCAGCGTTGATGGAGGTGAACCCGATTGCGCAGTCGCTCGTCGACGCTATTCGTGTCGCCTACACGCAGAACAAGCTGCTGCAACGCTTCGCAACGCGGCTGGAGCACGTTCTGGAAGGACTGAAGAAGGTCAGCGAAGAGTGCGAGGAGGAGGCGCAGGCGGTGCCGCGCGTACTCTAAGGAGGTGCGCGCTCGCACCAGCGGGTCGCCGGAAGCGTTCGCCACCCCCACCCCCACCCCTCTTCTCTCCCGGTGCCGCGAAGCGCGTCTGTTGGCAGGAGGAAGCGCTAGTGTGGGAGAGGCCGAGAGGGGGAGAGGGCAAAGTGCTGTGCCTGTATGTTGCTGTCCAAGTCGCACGCGTGGTCACTTTCTCACTTTCCTTGCCCACACACACACACACCGTTGCCTCTCGCTTGTGCGGCAGACTTTGCGCATACACGTACATGTCCACAGATCAACCTGCAAGCACTCGTGCGCCCCTCACGCGGGGAAGGGGAGCTGAAAGTACGCGTGCTCGGGTCGACAATACCAATACGAAAAACAAAGTGGAGAGCAGATTTGGCGGTGGATGTCGGTGGTGGAGGTGGTGGTGATGAGAGAGATGTGCATTACGGTGTCCAAGCACAGCAGCGCATGCGTACACATGCACACTGTCACGAACGCGGCGTGGTGCGCCTCTCCGCGTCCAACTGCATGCAAGAGAGAACATGCAATGTTGCTGCTGGGGCCAATTTCTCTCTGCGCGCGTAGCTCAGCTCTCTCCCGTTTCTCTATGCATGAAGCGGGAGGCCGTCTTTACCGTAACCCTCCCCCTCCCCCCTCCCCACCATCACCTTTACGCCAGCACGCGCGCTGGCGTGTGCACGTGCGCGCAGTTGTCGTCTACCGAAGTGCTGCCCATTTTCTGTTTGGACCCGCCCCCATCTATCCTTGAGTCGCGCGCGGATAACACGTGCGCGGTGGTCGAACGAAAATGCGCAGCGTCTCATCATGCGCACGCCGCCGCTACTAGCACGACAACCAACCCGACGCCTTGACGCCACTCGGTGGCGTCCAGCAGCACATCTGCGACGCTTTTCGCCGCCGTTTTCGACGCCACAGTGTCTGCTCAGTACCTCTGCTGTGCATCGAACCCCACATCTTCTACCAGAACGGCAGTACCAGGCCCATCCTCCTCGCGAGCCTCCCGTGCCATCGCCCGCGTGTTCGCCACCCTCGATCCGGCCAGCGGTTCACGCAAGAAACAACGAGCTGCTAGACCGCTTGGTGGAATGCATCCCGCGGGCACCAGTGTGCATCCAAGTAAGCTCGCTTTACTTGCTCTTCACAATCGACGACGCCACAACTCCAGTGCTCTTCGAGTCGCCGTGGAATGCCATCAACTCCGCGAGCGAGACGACGCCAACAGCCGTGGCAGCGCCGGAGAGCTCTGTGAAGGAAAAGAGGGCCAGCCAGCTCGCATGTGCGCGGCCCTCTCCCATCAGTGCGACGGCTTTTTTAGCGCCATCAAGAGAAGCGTCCTTGAATACGCAGCGGCGTCGCAATTATTTGCAGGAGACTTCACGGACGCTGTCGGAGCTTCTTCTCGGTATCGCCGGAGAGAATTTGGCGGATGAGCTGCTGTCCTCCGTCAACGGCCGCGGCAGCGTGCGAGCACACGGCGTCTACATGTCTTTCGATAGCCTGTACGCCACCGTTGCGTCGTCGGCCGAAGAAGCCGGGCGCGCGTTTGCGGCGCTGTACGCACCTCTGACACCTGAAAACCGCGGGCAGCTCGAGAGCAACCTCGCGAAGGTGAGTTGTGGCGCCGCACGGAGTCCCAGCGATGCTGGGAGTGCTGCGGGCGACGGGGCTGGCTTCCGCTACGCAGATATGTGCTGCCCGCCGATGGTGACTCGCCAACTGGCGAACAGCGCCTCGGCACTCCCAAGGGTTCCGGAGAGGTTTGCGGAGCTTGGGGGGCGTTGGTTGGAGGTCAAGAAAGCCTTCTTCGCGCCGTCCACAGGGGCGTGTCTCTGCGGCCCAGACGCCTACCTGCCTTACTTTGGCGATGCGTTCGAGCCTCCGCCGCCGCCGGCGTTGCCGGTCGCGGCAACCCGTCGTCACGGAGCTGCCACATCGTTCAGTCCATCAGCGCTGGCGGCCATGCTGCCAACGTACTTCGTGCCAGTGGTAGCGTTGCTGAAGCAGCTGCCGCCCGGGTACACGTTTGAGCACGTGCGCCGCGTATTTGGCGAGACGATGGCGCTGGAGATGGTGGAGCTGGCGAACGAGACGTACGTGCGGTTTTATGGCGGAAAGGACGGCGAAGGCTTCACTCAGGGGGAGCGCACTGCGTGTGTTGGCGTTGATGAGGACGCACAAGCATCAGCGAATGACGGCAACAACAGTGGTGACTTCGACGACGACGATGGGGAGCCAGCAGCGCCTGGGACCTCCGCTCTGGCGACACACAGTGGCGAAGCGGTGCATCAGTACATTGCCGCCTACGAGCCGGATCCGTACTTGTTCTACTCGTTTCTGCCGCGCTTCCCTCGGCCGTTTCAATGGATCCCCCTGTACGCTGTTGTCGAGCACGCCCCGCCGGCGGTGAAAGCAGCGCTGCTGCCGCTGTGTCAGCGCTCCACCTTGCTGTACTTTGCCCAGCAGCAGCACCGAATGCAGTTCTCGGCGCAGAAAGACGGCGCCGTCTGCCTCAGCTTTCCGCCGGTGCGCTCGCTGCGCGCGGAAACCACACCGTTGCCGCGTGAGTTGGCGGAGGTGCAGCGCCTTCTGCAGACCCGCAGGCTCGTGTACGTATCGGAGATGGAGGCCGGCCTCTCGTGTCGAATCAGCGATGGTGCTAAACGAAGCATCATCGCCTACTTTGGAACGCTGCGACGGTTTTTGTATCAGCACGAGAGCGTGTTTCGGCTGTCTGTCGTGCCAAGTACCAACCGCCGCTCCGCCGGCATGAAAGCCGGCACACCACCGGCGGCGATGCCACGCTCGTCGGCACCGACGCTTGCAGGCGCTGCTACGCAGGAGCACACACAAGAGGTGTCGCACGAGGCTATCGCCGCGTCTGCCGCGTCCTCGGCGTCGGATATAGCGAGTACGCTGTACCCGCCACCCCCGCCGATGGTGCCGACGCGCCGCGGCTTTGGGTTTGCAATTGAAGTACCACCGATATCCACCGTCGAGGAGGACGACGCAGTGTCCACGGCGATGTTATTCGGCAAGGGCATCGACGTACTTGACGCGAATGGGTTTCCTCACTGGTTGGCCTCAGCAGACCTCGCTGTCATGTGCGAGGGGCATGCGATGATGCAGCATCGCAGTGGTCTCTCATCCGAGGAACGGCAGCAAGTCACCTCGAGGCACAAGCGCTCGAGCCAGAAGATACGTCGTCGCATGGCTTTGGTTGCTAACCCAAACTCGCCGTACACAGACCCCGAGGTGTTATTGGACACCATTCTGCGGTATCTGCCACCCACACGGCACATCGGACTGCGCAGCCTCCTACAGGCGCTGCCACCGGCGATCACCGACTTCCTCCCCACAGATCCGATCCGGCTGTTCCGCAACGCGCCGACAAAGGTGCAGCTGTTCGAGTTTCGTGAGCGGAACAACATTCGCCTGATGCGGCCGGGACTGCCACTGCCGGACGGACGACTGCGCAGCAGCTACACTGTCGATGAGTTGTTGCACATGCTGGCGGCTGAACTGCCGCCGGGGCGGTCGCGCACCTCGGTGGATCTCTTTGGCCGCCTTCCGTATGGCGCACGCGAGACGATACGCCTGCAGCATCGCCACTTGATCAACCTGGTGGAGCAATACCCGCAGTACTTTGTTGTTGTTTACGCAGATGCGGGGTCGGCGAAGAAGAACCTGGCACGCGTTCAGATCATCCAAAACCCACCACCCGCGACTACACTTTCGGACGACGAATGGGAAGCGAAGAGGACTACGGTTTTGGATGACATGTTGCAGGCGGCTGCGCGGGAGGATCACGCCATCCTAATGGCGGAACTTCCGCCATCCTTGCGGGAGACGCTAAACCTGAAGCCAATGCGGTAGCGCTCCACCGACGACAGCATGACAAGCCACGGAAGGACGGCGCATGGCGATGCTAATGCGAATGCCGCTGTTCGAGCGCCCCTCCTTTTCCGCCACTGTGGCTGTGCCGTTGCTTGCGGCTGTGATGGTGGGGTGGCGGCAGCGGATCTTATCGCCTCTGTGTTGGTCTCTCCTAGGGACGGCGTATACGTAGGCGCAGGAGCGAAGACAAGAGAGGATCCAGTCGCGGTGTAAGATTGATGAGAAGCGATGTGCACGTGTGCGTGCCTGAGCGCCCACTACGCAGTCTGTGCTTTCCTCCTCTGCATCCACTCCTGTGCCTCGCCAAAGGGGTGGGCGGCGCGGCAGGGCAAGAGCTTGGATGATATTGGTTAGGACGCTGCGACCTCTTCCTGTTTTGCGGCCATGGTGTGCCCTCCTCAGCTTCACCCTACCCTACCCTAACCCTACCCCTCCCCTCGTGGCACGTGTCCGCCTTCGGCGTTTGCGAATCTCCGAGGCCTCGCACGATCATCTCGCTCTTCCTCCTTCTTTCCTCCTCCTGTCCCTGCGGCTGAGAGTTTTCGCTCTTCACCAGGCACCCACCACTGCAAGCGCCCCTCCCCGCCGCTACAGCGAAGCATCGGACCCGAAGTTGCGCAACCAGTCATGCAGGCCGCATACAAAAGCTGCGTACGCGACGTTGCTCCGCGAGCATGAGGCTGCTCCTGTCAAGCAGGACGTCACCCAACTTTGCGACTTCTCGGAGGCACTGAAGAAGTGCCATGGCAGCAGTTGGGTGCTCTGATGCGCACGCGAGGGCATCTCCGCGCGCACCCTCGCGATGCGGCTCGCGCTCGTTGGCAAGCGGACGCATTCCCTTCGGGACAACGGCACGCCTCGCATGCACGCCGGAGATGTGTTCATCTGCATCAGCGGCTCGGGCTGCATCGGCAGCATCGTGTGCACTTACGCGCAGGCGAAGAAGGCAAGCGCCGGCATCGTCATTATTGCTGGTGGCGCCGGTGATGTGCCTCCGAAGGACTCTGCGTGCGCCACCACCACCCTCCTTCGTTCCCGCGATGGTGTACCGTCGCACCTCCGCGGAGATGGTGCACTCG
This sequence comes from Leishmania arabica, assembly GCA_000410695.2. Taxonomy (NCBI): domain Eukaryota; phylum Euglenozoa; class Kinetoplastea; order Trypanosomatida; family Trypanosomatidae; genus Leishmania; species Leishmania arabica. Next base: position 309,022 of record CM004655.1, on the reverse strand, counting down.
GACCAGTCGATAGGCAGCCGGCTCGAGTACGACTTGTCTCTGCTGCGTTATTCGGCCGTGATGCTCTTGGAGGAGATGCGGCAGGCACATGACGCAATCGAGCGCCGCCACTGCAGGGATGGAGTCCAACGAAAGGTCGCACACGCGCATATCGACATGTGCGCCTCCTTTTGTTTTTGTGCGGGCGCCGCGCCACTTCCGCCTCCCTCTTCTGATTCTCTGTCTCCGTCTTGGGATAGCGACAACGAAAGAGGGTGATGCGACATCGCTGGTCTCTCTCCACCCTCCCCCCTCCCCCCCCCCCACACACATACACGCACCACCCTCAGCGCGCTCTCTCTCTCTCTCGCCGCTCGCTCCCTCGACCCTTCCTGCGTTACCGTGTCCGAGGGGAGTTGCCTGTGCGCGGTTCGTCGTGGACTTGCCGACACGCTCGCGCTCGTTGCGTGACCTCTCCCTGCGAGCACCGCTTCCTGTTACTCCTTGCTGCTGTTTTTGTGTCTCCTCTGCCTGCTCCCCTTCGTACGCGCTTGTGCCCTCAGCAACACGCACGCACCACAACACGCATCGTGAAGCTTCCTCAGGATTTTCACTCTATCAGCGACATCCCCGCCACACACACCCGTCGCCCTCCCTCTCCTCACCGCCCCCTCCCCTTCCTATCCCACGCCCCTACCCACCATCATGTCTGAGATCAAATACGAGAACGGCCAGCCCGGCTACAACGGCAACACCGTGGTGAAGTGCTTCAAGGACAACGGCAACGGGCTGCTGTTCCGCATCGTGAACGACGAGGAGCGCAAGTGGGCGTTTTACAACGACACCACGAACTACCAAATGGTGGTGAAGGTCGCGTTCGGGAAGGACAGCAAGATCGAGGCCATCGGCAACACGACAATGCAAAAAGACGAGGAGTCTGGCGAGTTCAAGTGCGAGCTGGAGATTGCGCCGACGACGACGGAGATGTTCATCGAGGGCGAGCCGAACGGCTTCAAGATCAGCTTCGAGGCCAACCCGATTGCGAAGGCGTGAGGGGGGCACCTTCGAGCTGGCAACGTGAGGCAGCTACGGACATGTAGAGGGAGGCGGTAAGGGCGTGTGCGCACTCACGCGTAAACAGCGATGCCATGTAGAAGCTAAAGCACCTCGCAAGTGAGAGAGTAAAAAAACGTAGAGGGAGGGGTAGAGTGACGTGTGAGAAGAAGAGAGAAGATGGGTGGCAGCTGTGGCGAAGATATGTAGTGCGTGCACCTGTCAAGTGCGCCGCAGCAACAGTGATTCCAGTCGCCGCAGTGTTCGACGCCGTCTCTCTATCTTACGATACCCTCTGTACCTCTCGCCCTCTTGCTCCCCTGTCGGTCGTCCTCACCATGGACGTGCTCCAGTGACAAGCGTGTCTCGCGAAACGCACGTTCCTGGCGGTACGGCCTGACTCTCCACTCTTTTAGCCTCTCGCATACATTTCTGTTACGCGTCGCTGTGATGGAGAGTGCGAGGGTGGAGAGGTGTGATGGACGCATCGATAGGGCGCGGGGTGTTCTCCCCCTCTTTCTCTTCGCATTTTTATGTTTGACCTTTCTTTCACTGCCTCGCATCGTTTCGTCTCGTTTCGTTGTTGTGTGTGTGTGTGTGTGTGTGTGTGTGTGTGTGTGGTGTTTGTGATGCCTCGCATGTGCCATGTGTCCTTGTCTTTCTCCATTCGTCTCCTCTCTCTCGCCTGTATATATATATATATATATATATATATACTGTGTGTGCGTCTGTGTGCCCCGCACTCGCTCTCTCGAAGCCACGTCTTCGCTGCCATGTTGCCCGCGCTTCATTGTTTATTTACCTTTCTCCTTTGAAGGCAGAATTGTGGTGGTGGCGGTAGTGATGGATGGATGGGTGTGGGTGGGTGGGTATGGGCTTCGTCTGATCTTGGAGCGTGTCCCCCCTCCCTCCCTGCTCTTTTGCCCTCCGCCGTCGCCGCACACCTTCATCGTCTCGGTTGTACGATGTTCCGGTGATCGCCTCCCTCTCACCCTACTTCTTCTTTTTTTTTTCGCTCTTCCTCCCCACGCCCTTTCGTCTTCCCGCGTTGTTTTGCCGCACAGCTTCTCCGGCAGATGCACCGACGACACGCGCAGACACACGCCAACACACGCGGACGCGCATGTCTTCGTTTCGTGTTCGGTTCTTTGCCTCTGAGGTGGCTGTTGTGTATTTTGCGGTGTACACGAGAGGGAACAAACAGAACACGGTGCGAATGCCTGTTGAAACCGTTTCGAACAACGAGCACGCATGCGTGATGAACGAAAAAGTGGGACGTGAGAAAACAAGCGAACAATGGTTGGGGAGGAAGGGGCGAGAGAGAGGATCGATCTTCCAAGCTCTGGAGGAGGAAAGAGGAGTGGTGAGGGAAGTCTAAGAGAGTAGAAGAGGGTGGTGGGGGTGGTGCGTGCGGGCGGGCGGGCGACGGTGCATGCTGCGATCCCCATGGGGTTGAGGCATGCCCGTCAATGCCCCGCGTTGCTAGCATGTGTAGATGTGCGCATTAGAGAGATGATGATGTATGTGTCTGTGAAAGAGAGAGAGAGGGCCGGACTTGGTCCGCTCTCACGCGTGGATCGCATTCCTCGCCTCTGATATCCCCTCACTCCCTCCGTGTTTCTATTTATCGCTCTCGCGTGCATTCGCCCACGAACATCATGCACCGCAAGCATACATAGACACCTGTTCTGCGCCCCGCCCCCTCCCCTTGCCCTTATCTCGTGCCGTCCCCCGCGGACGCCTTTCACCTCTTTCTCAACCTCCCTCCCTCCCTCCCTCCCCTCGTCAGCACGACATGTAGAGACAGAAGATGCGGCGAAACCCACGAACAAAGACCCAGAGCGACCTCGCAGGCAGGAGCGGAACAAGCACCAAGGGAAGAGCGCGCTTGCAGCACGGCGTGCTCTTTCTCTCTTTGTGGGTCTTCTTCGCCGGCTTTAGGTGGCGGTGTGCGTGCCGGCGCGGCCCACGCGCCGTTGCCAGCCCCTCTGAAAGCTTGCTTGAGCCAGGCCTCCGCCGATGCCCTGCCGCATCGCTCTACGACGGACTAGGGGCAGCGAGGACTACTGCTACCATTCCATCCTCCTGCTTACTGTACAGCGCGCGCAGGCCAGCTTGCGGTAGCACGCCACTCAGGTGCGACGCACTTTCAAAACATTCACACACATGCACTCCTCTCTCTCCCCCTCCCCTTCGTCTTTCTTTTTCGTCTCCGCTGGTCCGCCGATGCCCTGCATGCGCACGTGAGCGTCTAACTCTCTCTCCCCCCTTTTCGTGTGTCTGTGTCTGTGCCCAGACCCCATCATCAGCTAGCATAAGCCTTCCCCTCTGCATACTTCACAAAGCAAGCACAACTGTACACGTTCACTCTATCAGCGACATCCCCGCCACACACACCCGTCGCCCTCCCTCTCCTCACCGCCCCCTCCCCTTCCTATCCCACGCCCCTACCCACCATCATGTCTGAGATCAAATACGAGAACGGCCAGCCCGGCTACAACGGCAACACCGTGGTGAAGTGCTTCAAGGACAACGGCAACGGGCTGCTGTTCCGCATCGTGAACGACGAGGAGCGCAAGTGGGCGTTTTACAACGACACCACGAACTACCAAATGGTGGTGAAGGTCGCGTTCGGGAAGGACAGCAAGATCGAGGCCATCGGCAACACGACAATGCAAAAAGACGAGGAGTCTGGCGAGTTCAAGTGCGAGCTGGAGATTGCGCCGACGACGACGGAGATGTTCATCGAGGGCGAGCCGAACGGCTTCAAGATCAGCTTCGAGGCCAACCCGATTGCGAAGGCGTGAGGGGGGCACCTTCGAGCTGGCAACGTGAGGCAGCTACGGACATGTAGAGGGAGGCGGTAAGGGCGTGTGCGCAGTGGCGTTTGCATGGTGTTTGTGTGCGCGGTGCTCATCGACTTCGTTCTGTCCTCCTCTCCTTTCGTCGACCTCTCGTCTCTTCACGGCAGTGAGAGAGGAGGAGGGGAAGTGCCCCCGAAGAGTCGAGCGCACGACGATGTGCAGATGGCGGAAAGGCGAGTACCCCCTGTGGGCATGTTTTGTGTGCCGGAGACTCGCTCGCCCTCTTTCTCCCTCTCTGCGCTTTCTCTGCTGGTGTTTCTGCACTCATCCTTTTCGCCGAACACACGCTTGGATATAGATGTATATGCGCGTGTGTCTGGATAGCTGCGTGCTTACCTGCTTGCTCCGTCCACTCGCCCCCCTCCCCCTCCCCCTCTCCACCCCCGCATCCGCACCCGCATCCGCATCTCCGCCCCCTTTGTTATTTTCGTTTCTGCCTCAATGTGTGTGTGTGTGTGCTGTTGTTGTTGCTGTGTGTGTAAGTGTTGTGCTCTCTCTCTATTGTTTTCCATCTTCATGTGCGTCTTTTGTTTTTTTCTTCCCCCTTCTCCTCCCGGATCCCATTAGACAACACCACCACCACCACCACCCTCTCTCTCGCGCGCTTACTCGACCCTCCCCACCACCACCACCATCACCACCACCACTCTGTTCCCTTTCCAGCTGTAGTTCTCGCGTATGTGTGCTTGTGTGTATCTATGTATGTACGTATGTATATATGTATGCAGGTATGTCTGTATATGTATATGTGTACATGTACGGTTGTTGTTCGCGTGCGTTTTTCGTACTTCTTTATATTCAACTGTGCGCTTTCTCTCTCTCCCTCTCTGTGGATGCGTGTGTATATGTATGTATGTGTGATACACGGCCGATCAGCCCTCCTCCTCCTCCTCCTGGCCTCCCTCGCTCTCTACATCCCTTCTTCGGAAGGGACCCGTGCATTTTTCGTTGCTTGCCGTGGGCGTCTGTGAGGCTCACAAGCGCGGCAGGGATTGTATGCAAGGGTGAAGCGACAGGGAGGAGGCGGGAAAGGCAGAGAGAGCAGGCGCAAAACAAGTCGAGCGGTACAGTGCACGTCCTCCGACGCGCATATCAGATACACGCTCTGTACCTCTCAAGGCCCACCGACGCACACATACATACACAAACGCACACACGCAGTATTACTGGCACATGCGAATATGTAAAGAACGCCGCCGTTGCAGCAGTAACACCTGTCCACTGACCCCGTAGACAGCAAAGGCAGCTGAGGGGATGAGAAGGCCGCCTCTTCCCTCGAGGCCCCTTTCTTCCCTTCGTCTCTCCTTCCTTCCTTCCTTCCTTCCTTCCTTCCTCACCCTCCCCATAGTCTTCCTCTCTGTGCGTGCGTGCGTGCGTGCGTGCGTGTATTGTAGGTTGTGTATGTGCAGAGTGGTAGCAGTGCAAGTGGGCGTTCATCATGCGTGTGGATCATGTACTCCCTTCTCTATCTCTTTATTTCTTTCCTTTTACTTTGTGTGTGTGTGTGTGTGTGTGTGTGTTTCGCGGTGTTGTTGTCATGTTGCTCGGGCGTCGTGCGCGCAGTCCTCCTCTCCTCCTCGTTCCCACCCTCCTCTCCCACGTGTTCGCTCCTTTCGTCCCCCCCCCCCTTCTCCATATGTGCGCATCCCTGCCCTGCCCTGCCCTGCCCTGCCCTGCCCTGCCCCCTCTTTCTTTTTCCCGTTGGGAGCGGGAGAGCTTGGGGGTTGGGTCGCATGATGACGCCACTCTCACGCTTCCCGGCTCTGATACAGTGGGCTCGCGAGAAGGACACGAAGTAACAGGAAATAGCGAAGGACTGTGAAGGATACTTGCACGGAACGAGCGAAGGCAAGACGGACGCGGCAAGAGAGGTGCTCTCGCACTCCCCCCACCCACACACACACACGCCTCACTCCACACAACACCAACCCCCATTTCGGCCTTACGCCATCGCTGGCCCCTTTCGCATTTCCTGAAAAGACAAAAAACAATGTTGAACCCCTCTCAAACGCAAAAACAACAATCGTCACTTTCATGCAAGTGAGATGGCACGTCAAGTGGCAGGGGGAAGTAATCCTGCGCGTGCGCGTGCCTGTCGGCTCCGCATCGCTTGCTTGTTGCCTCTATCTGGAGTGCACCAGCAATGCAAAAGACGCGCGCGTGAGGACTGGAGCCCGATCCCTCCTTCCTCCCCTCCCCTCTCCCCCCCCCCAATCGGCACGCCGGCGCGAACAAAAAAAAGGCCGTGCCCTGCAGAGGACGCGTTCACGTCTCATAACCCGCATGAAATGCATTGTTGCCGCAAAGTATCACACGCTCACCCGCTGCCCTCTCTCCCTCTCTCTCTGGCTTCCTCTTCCTCTCCTCTCTACGCAGATACACTCATGCATGCCGGACACCGGTGACGCTATACAAGGTACGCAAGAGGTGGGTAAGCCGGTGGACTGTATAGACTCCGTCCCTGTGTACCGCCCACCGCCCCCTTCCTTGCTCATAGCGTTTCTTCCTGTTTGCCATTCTCCCGACACATTCATCTAACCACTGTGCGTTGCCCAGAGTGCGAGTTAGCGAGCGAGCGAGAGAGGTGGTGTGTCGGGTACGTACGCACACACACATATAGATATATATACATAATGCCTATGTAGATATATCAGCTCGTCCGCACCTCATCACCATTGCTTCCTCCTTTGTGTGTGTGTGTGTGCTTGATGGCCACTGGAAAAAGACAGCTCGACGTGCACGTTCACGCATACACACACACACACACACACACACACACACACACACACGACATTGTGAGTGGCTGCGCGTACAGCCGTGCTAGCGCATACCTTTCTTCACTGTCCCTCTACGTGAAGCCCTTCTACGTGTGCACTCTCACACGCAGTCACGCACACACTCCGTAGCAGCATGGCCGACGATTTGGCGTCACTACAGCAACAGTTTGGCGTCTTCCAAGATGAGGAAGAGATGCGCATGGACGTGGCGGCGCGCGTCGTTGCCCAGTCCTCGCGAGAGGCGCTCGAGGACGAGGAGCGGCTCAAAAAGAGCTGGCGCGAGCTGGAAAAGGCGGAGCACGCTGTGGGGGAGCTGCAACTAGAGTTGAGCGAGGCGCAGCTGGCGGCTGCACAGAAGTCGTCCGGGCTGCTGGGTGATGCGCAGCGCAACAAGTCGTCCGGTCCGGCGACGCCGTCACCGCGGCGGGTGTCCGATATTCGCTTCCAGCTCAACGCAGCGGAGCGCGAGCTCAAGCGCGCTGACGCGGCGGTGCGGAGACTTCAAACAGAGGTCGACCAACGCCAAGCTGCGCGGCTTGCCGAAGCGAAGTGGCTCGAGCGGGAGGAGGCAGAGGCAGAGCGCGCGGCAGCAGTGGCCCGAGCCGCAGCGCATCCGAAGGCAGTCGACGTCACAAGAGTCGTGCGTGCAAACAGCACCACCGGCCGACCTGTGCCTCTCGCGTCATCGTCCTCCACTATACCCCCACGCGCAAGCACGAGCGTGAACGGGGGTGCGCTGGCGGGAGGCAGTATTTCAGCATCATCGCCAACTGTTATGACCACGACGCGCGTGCTGTATCGAGCGCCGACTCACCTGAAGGGTATCACGCAGAGCGACTACAGCGGTGGCGAAGTGCTGCCCTCGTTGAGTCGGGTGCAAGTGACGCGCGCGGACATCCGCTCGAAGCAGCGACGCTACCAGGACGACTCGGAGATGGAGCGCTACGTTGAGCGCGTCACCAAACGACAGCGACTGGAGGCGGTGGCAAAGGAGCAGCGTCGGTTGGTTGCCCTGGGCACTGACGGTGACGCGCCTTCGCAGTCGTTGTCGGCCTCGGTCGAAAAGCTGGCGGAGACGCGCGTCAAGGCGGAAGGTGAGCAAGGTGGCCATGCGCATCAGGTGAAGCAAGAGCCTGGCGATGATGACGTTGCCGGGGCAGCCACGCCAGCAGCAGCCGCTGCAGCCAAAGCTCGAGTCGTGACGAAAGAGGCAGAGGGCGGCGAACGTGTCCGTCGTCTTCCGAGGGCAGGGGTGAAGGTGGAGACAGAGGAAGAGGAAGGGGTGCACGACGTGATTGACGTGGACGCGCTCATGGAGGCCGACGACGACGCGGCAGTGGCGGCGGCGGTGAGTCGGGTCTCCACCCAGCTCACTGGCGGCTATACTCAACGCAGCGGAAAGGCCACGCCATCTACATCGCTGAGCTCGCAGCAGCAACAGCAGCAGCGGGGGCGCGCCGGCTCAGCATCGTCGACGACCGTCTCGGCGAGCGAGGAAGTTGTATGGGAGATGGAGGAGGCGACGCTGCTGCCCGGTGTGCGCATGGATGCCGCCATCTACAACCGCCTATTCGATTACCAGCAAGAGGGACTACTGTGGCTCCTCACCCTGCACTCCCGCCGCACGGGCGGTATCCTCGGCGATGAGATGGGCCTCGGCAAGACGATCCAGGTGGCAGTGATGATCAATGCGCTGCATCACTCCGGCATGCTGCGCGGGCCGGTGCTGATTGTGGCACCGATGACGGTGCTTCGGCAGTGGCTGGCGGAGCTGCACCGCTGGGCCCCCTACGTGCGCTCCTGCGTCATGCACGAGAGCAGTGGCAGCGACACGACGCGCGACTCGCTGCTGCAGTCAGTTCAAGGCACGCCAGCCGTGGTCATCACAACGTACGCGGCGATGCGCATGCACTGTGGTTTGCTGCATCGCACGGGCTTCCAGTACGTTATCCTCGACGAGGGGCACAAGATTAGCAACCCGGAGGCTGGCGCGACGCTCGCCGCGAAGTCTTTCACGACGCCGCACCGCTTGATCTTGAGCGGGAGCCCCATCCAGAACTCGCTGAAGGAGCTGTGGTGTTTGTTTGATTTTGTGCGCCCTGGCCTTCTCGGCACGATGAGTCGCTTCATCGACGAATTCGAGACGCCGATCGCGCAGAGCCGCAACGCGCGCGCGAGCCCGCTGTCGCTGGCAACCGCCGTTGAGTGTGCAAAGGCACTGCAGGCCCACATCGCCCCGTATATGCTTCGCCGGCTGAAGCGCCAGGTGAACACGTCTTTGCCGCCAAAGTACGAGCGCGTGCTGCGAGTGCCGCTTGCGGACAAGCAGCTCGACCAGTATTTGCAGGTGCTGTCCTCGCCCGTGGTGCAGCGACTCTTTGCGCAGACGGCAATGTTCGACTCGCGCAACGGTGGCCTCGACCGCGACGGGCGTGATAGCACTGGCTCCCTGCACGTGGCAGGGCCTCGGGCAAACATGGCGTCTCGCCGCCACAACAGCGGCGTGCGGCTGGAGTCGTTCCGTCTCATGAATCAACTGCGGCAAATCTGCAACCACGCCGACATCTACGCTGTGCAGCAAGGCGCAGACGAGGAGGACCGCATGATGCTTGGTCGTCGTGGTGCGGCGGCGAAGCTGTCTGCTATTTCGACGACACGACCTGGTCAGCACCGCTCCTTCCGCAGCAACAACCCCGTCGACTTACTCGGCAGCGGGAAGCTGAACGCGCTGCTCATGATGCTGAAGGAGTGGCAGTCGTTCGGCCACCGCGTCCTCGTCTTCTCGCAGACCCGCATGATGCTCGATATTATCGAGAACATGTGCGAGCAGCAAGCCTACAGCTACATCCGCATGGATGGTGCGACGAACAGCCACTATCGGCAGGAGCTGATGGACCGCTTCAATGAAGACGACTCCATTTTTGTCGCCTTGCTGACGACGCGTGTCGGCGGCATCGGCGTCAACCTCATCGGCGCCGACCGCGTCGTCATCTATGACCCGGACTGGAACCCGATCACGGACGTTCAGGCGCGTGAGAGGGCCTGGCGTATTGGCCAGAAGCGAGAAGTGTGCGTCTACCGCCTCATCACGAGTGGCAGCGTGGAGGAGTCGATCCTGCGGCGGCAACTGGCGAAGATGTACGTGACAGACAAGGTGCTGAAGGATCCGGAGCTGCAACGCTTCTTTGATGTGCAAGACGGCTTCATGGAGAGCTTCCTGCTCGGTTCCGAGTACGCAAACCGCGTGCCGGTGGACAAGCGGTACTTGCTGGCCGCGCACCACCTGCATAGCGTCTCGGTCGGCGACCGCGACAGCGCGCGTGGTCGTGACAGACATGCGGCGCTGGGGGAGTATGGCAATGCAGTTCCTGGCGTCGACAATGATGACGACACCGACACCGACATGAGTGAAGGCAACATTGGCGTCGCGGGAAGCAAGGAGGAACAGCCGAGAAAAGAGCGCGACTTTGGCATGCTGGTTCCTCTTAAGAACGAAGACGGCATCGATGAGGTCGGTGCTGACCCTGACGATACGGGAGGCGCGGAGGAGGGCGGCAGTCCAGTCGGCATTCCTGGCACGGGCGACAGAAATAAGAAGACGCGCAAGGGTAAGGAGGTGTGGCGTGAGACACAGATGCTGCAGAAGCTGGTGGATTGCCAGGACGTCTCTGTGGCTGGGCACGACCGCGTTGCGCACCACCTGGCACGCAAGAAGGCAGAAGACATGATGCGCCGCGTGTCCTCCTCGGCGCTCAAGACGGAGGCGATGCGAGAGCAGCAACGCCAGTATAGCCTGCTGCAAGCGATTGGGGAGAAGAAGGCGAAGGAGGCGGCAGACCGAGAGGAGAAGGCGCGTTACTATCGTGAAGAGATCGCAGCAGCAGCGGCGGCGTCGCGGAAGCGTCGACATGAGTAGTCCGAGAAACAACATCATCATTTTCCAACTTTCTGCAAGTGTGTATGATCTCTTCACTCTCTCTCTCTCTCCCTCTCACGTTCTGTGCCGTGCTCCTCACCTCGTGCTCCGTCACTGTTTACGGCTTGTTCCTGCCTTTGCTTGCTCGAGTACGCGGCGTGGTGGCGAGATGTCTGTACTCCGCAGTCCTTGCGCTCGTTTCGATGTGAGGGTGGGATTCCTCTCATGCGGATCCTTCTGTCTTGCGGTTCATCATCGGGAGAGGGGAAGCGCTTTGTGTGTGTGTGTGCTTGGAGAGGAAAGAAGCGTGTAAGGAGCGGCATCACCGGCTTCCGTGGCGATGCGCGCGTGCTTGTGGGGGAAAGCAGATCGCATGGCACACCTTCAGGCTCACCCCCTCCGGTGACACCCCATACGTCTCTTACGCTGCTGCTCTCTGAATGTGAACGTGCGGCGCAAGCCGCAAGGTGATGCAACGTCATCACCCCTCCCCTCTTCTCGCCTCCCTCACATACACCCACAAAAACGCGAAAGCCCCACTCAGAAAAAAACTGAAGGAAGATGCTCTCCGCAGCGAAACCCCACATGCCCGACACCCGCTGCATCTGTTGCGTGCGCTGCTCGACGGCAAACAGGAAAAACAGTGCGATACGCACACAAGCGTCCCCCCCCCCCTCTCCTCCTCCTCCCCGCACACACACTCCATCCTCCACTCCACTTGCAATGCTTCCTTCTCCTCCCTTTTATTTTCTAACGTCAGTACAGGGGTCTCGGGTGCACTTGGGAGGGAGGCCCTCCTTCACCACACTCACAGCACTGTCGTGTCTGCAAACGCGGATAAGCCTACCAACACCAACACCCCCCCCACACACACACACAAGCACATACACACACGCGTAGACGAACAACAACAGAGAAAACCAACGCGAGCGGCGATAGAGCGACATAATAGAGGGAATGTGAGAGAGCGAGTCCGCGAGAGACCCTCGCCTTTCGGCTCTTTGATACAGTCACGTGTTTGTTTTGTTTTTTGTCATTCTACCCCCCCCCCCTTCCACTCCCCACTTGTCTCTTGCGTCCTTTGTCCAGCTGCAACTCCGTCCCCTTGAGGGTTTAGATTAACGTCCGCATACACACATACACACATACACACATACAGGCGCTCCTTCTTCCCTCCCTCTCCCCCTCTTCCCCTCTTAGAGTCATTCCTTACGTACCAACGATAGACGCAGCGCGGCGTGTGCGTTTACGTCATCGAGAGGCACACCAGTTTGAGGCGAAGGGGGAGGAGGAAAAGGTTTGTCGGTGGGGTGGGAGGGCACAGCACACGCTCACACATACGCATAGTCAACCAGCTACGACAGCGACGCGCGCACGCAGGACAGGGGTGTCATCGCTTTTTCGTTCGCCTCTTCTCCTTGTGCGCGTGTGCGTGCGCGTGTACGTGCGCGTCTTGCACATCTCACGGTGTGAGAGCGTTATCACTGACCGCTCTCGAGGACATTGGGCGGTGAAGCCGAGAAGGCAGCGCGTCCGTGTCTCGCACCCACTCTTTGGTCTCCCGGTCTCTCGGCAGGCGTTTTTTTTTTTGATTTTTTGTGCTTTTGAGGATGTCGTACCAGCCGCTGCAGGGTGCGGCTAGTAGCTCCAGCGGTGGCAGCGGGGCAGGTAGCCGACAGCTTTCAGCTCAGCAGCGGCACGCGCAGCAATCAGCGTTGGCGGCATCCTCTCCTTTACCGCCTCCGCTCCGATCGGACGGTAGAGCGGCCGCCGCCGCCGCAGGGTCTGC
>CM004655.1:279144-291644 GCA_000410695.2 Leishmania arabica | reverse complement strand
ACCAACGCAACCCTTTTCGGGACGCGAAGAAGCTGACGGTCTCATCGGCGGCTGTCGCGACAACCGCAGACGAGCTGCTGCGCTACCTAGAGCGCCGGCACAGCACTCAGGTAAGCTATCTCGACAAGCTGGAGGTGCAATGCCAGGCGGCAGAGCAGGATATCGCACGAGCACAGCAGCTGGTGCGGCAGCGTCGCGCCGCCGGTGAGGCATTCCAAGCCGTTGACATGGAGCAGCTGCGCATCGAGCACAAGCAGTTTAGCGAGCGCATGGAGGCCAAGAACAAAGAGCTGGCGGAGCTAAAGGGCACGTCGACGCGCACGGTGCAACAGCTGAACCACCTCATGGGCCAACTCAACGAGCTGGCGAGCGAACAGACCCGGCTGAAGCGCGAGGCGAAGAGCCGCTCAGAATACTTGTCGCGCTGCGGGAAAGAGATCGCGACGGCGACGGCGGAGGCCGTGCAGGCGGAGTCGAAGCACATGACACTCAAGGCACAGCAGGAGGCCGTCAAGGTGCCCAAGATTGAGGAGTACATGGCGCAGAAGGCAGAGGAGGTGGAGCTCCAAAAGGCAGTGAAGAACTTGGAGCGCAAAGTGCAGATCGCCGAAGGCCAGGCTGCGGTGGTGCGACAGCAGTCGCGTCGGTTGCAGGCGCAGCGCGCATCGGCCATAAAATACGCGAATGAGAAGCGCCTGAGTCGCAATTCCACCACGTCGAGGGCCACAGCCTCAGCAGGAGCGACAGCATCGTCGCGGCCTGCAGCGGGAAGTGCACGTGGCCTGTTAATGCAGCGCCGGCAACAGCGGGAACAGGAACAGCAGCCGCCATCGCTGCCAGAAGCGAGCACCGTCGAGCAAGACGGTAGCGCTGCAGCACCAGCGGCGGACCAGCCAGCAGCAGCGGCGACGACGGCGGCGGTCTCATCCATGTAAAACGAATAGGGCTGAAAGGAGACGAGAAGTGCGGTGAGATGCGCGCAGACCAGGAAAGTGAGAAGTTGCTGCTCTTGCATCAGGAAGCTGCACCGTCTTCGCCGCCGCCGCCGCCCTCCCCCCAACATCTCTGAGTGCGTTATTTGGGGGTGGTGGCAGAGCAGAGAGGGCGGGCAAGAAAGGGAGGCAAGGAATGGAGAGATCGTATAATAGCCTTCCCGACAAAGGCGCAGTGCGCTCCCATCCCCTCGCCCCTCGCCCACTCAACTCACTTCGACTCCACACACACACACACACACACACATTTGGCGCATCATGTACATCTATCATCACCACCACGGTAAGTGCGAGTCGCACAAGGACTGGGTTGCAGGAAGGTTGCCGCTGCCTTTTCTACTGCTTGTTTTTTCGTCGGAAACCGTCTCTGTGGCATGGCCCAGTCCCGCACTCGATCTTGCTCACTGGAACGCAAACACGCACGCGTGGGTGGATAGGTGAGCCGGAGGCCACCCGGAACTGATTTTGAAACAGTACGAAAGACCCCTCACCCTCACCACGCGCGTACTCTTCCGGTGCAGTGTCATCGTAGTGCGGAATGGCAGGCTCGATTCAGGGCTCATTCAATGACGCTCGCCTTGCCCCCCTCCCCCGCTTCCCACCACTTTCAGCGATTCCAGTAAGATCATGTGAACTGGCGATAGTAGAGGGGGTGGAGTGGCATGAGGGGTATCACCCCGCACGCAGCTCGGCACCTGTGTCGACATGTGCGCGTGTGTATGTGCATGTTTATTGCTAGGACATGATGAAGTCGTCGTCAAGCACTCCTCCCACATCCCCGTTGCCCTGCCTCTCCCTCTTGTTGCCATCGTCTGTGTTCACGTATGCTTGTGCCGCTGTGAAACCATGGCGGGAACCCCACATGCTACACAACTGTAAGTAGAAGCAAGTCGTGGGGGTTCATGTGTTTGCATGTGCACACGCACACTCACACTGCAGCTAACCTAAGAAGCAGTCATCCGCACTCGCACACATACACCCGTTAGTGCGAAACAGAAGGCTTCGCAGAAGGCGGTGTAACGGAGGGGGGCAGAAAGTCTCTTGAGTCATCGTCTCCCCCCCCTCCCTCCACTCACACGCACAGGCCCATCACGCTAATCGTAGCACCGTCTTGCTGAAGAGGATTCCCGCCCTCCCTCCCCTCAACCCCGTGCTCTGCAGGACTGCGGTTGTAGTCGCGATGAAAGACGTAGGCGGTGCAAGCAGCCCTCTGTACGACAGTGATTGGGACGGCATCCGCAGCAGTAGTGTGGGCGAGCTCCTTCGCCAGGACGGCCTGCCGTTGTTGTCCAATGCCCGCTCGGTCACAACGGCAAGCAAGAGAGTCGGATCTGTCAAGCAAGATATGGCGACAGGCTTTCGCATCATTGTCGCCGCTCGCATTCGCCCCTTCACAGAGTTAGAGGTGCACCAGTGGCGGCAGGAGCGGCGCGTGGCCGCGGAGGAGCGTGAGGACGCCGCGGCAGGGCGGAACGGTAGCATGCGCTCAGCCTCGAGGCAGCCGTTCGGGCCAGAGCACAGGTCGTCTAATGCCACATTGCTGGCTAGCACAACGCACGCTGGGGCCACGCCCTCGCAGGAGCTTAGAAGTGTGCCTCCAGACGTGTCTCAGGCGTCGCCCAATGTCGACGGTGTGCCGCTGCCCGTCGTGGAGGTGGAGAGCAACGGACGAACCATAGTCCTGCTCGATCCGCAGAGACCGTCGTTGGACACGAACGCGACGGCACCGGCGCGCAACGCCTTCACGTACGATTACGTCTACAGCAGCTTCACACCGAGGGTAGAGCTGGACTCACGACTCACAGGCGGGCTCGCTTTCTCCTCCACCTCAGTGCCGCAGGCAGCCGGTGGTGAACCGTACATCATCGACGAAACTACGGAAAACGCGTATCCTACTCGCGCTTCGTGGCCGCAGCTTTCGGAACACACACCAGAGCAAGAGCGGCAGGCAGAGGCAGAGCAGGTTGCCATCTACGAGCAGCTCGCCATTCCCTTGGTAGACGCGGCGCTGCAGGGGTACAACACCTGCATGTTCGCCTACGGCCAAACAGGAAGCGGTAAAACGTACACCATGATGGGAACCGCGCAGCATCCAGGGCTGATCCCGCGGCTCTGCCAGCTGCTCCTCTCGCAAGTCGCCATGCGCAACGCCGAGGCCCACGATGGCTGCGCGGTCTCACCGTCCACGCGGGCTGCGGCAGTGGTGCTGCAGCTTTCCTACATGGAGATCTACAACGAGCAGGTGCGCGATCTGCTCAAGCAGAGGCCCAAGAACGCTATCCTGCGCTACCGCAGCCGATTCGACCACAAGGATATGGAGAGCGGCGAGTTCCGCACGCTCAAGGTGCGCCATCACCCATCACAGGGCATCTACGTGGAAGGACTGACGACTGTGCAGGTGAGCACGTGGGCCGAGTGCGAGGCGTTTCTTCTTCACGGTAACGCGCTGCGCACGCAGTACAGCACGGCGATTAACGCGAAGTCAAGCCGCTCGCATGCAATTTTTCAGTTCCAAGTGACACAGCGTGAGGGTGCGGGAGGCCGCGTGCGGGGGCGCGAAGTGGCACTGGAAACGTGCAGCAAGATCAATCTCGTCGATCTGGCCGGCAGCGAGCGCAACACGCAGTCCAAGACAACCGGCAAGCACCTCGCAGAGGCAAACAGCATTAACGCTTCTCTCTCCACCCTGCGACGGGTGCTGGACGGACTGGCAAACAACTGTGGCAGCTGCAACCCGCAGGCGCTCGCTGGCGGCGGCAAAGTCAAAAAAGGCGCTGTCATCCCGTACCGGGAGAGCCTGCTGACGTACGTCCTCTCCGACAACCTCGGCGGCAACAGCCTCACCGTGATGTGCGCCAACGTCTCGCCCAGCGCGTCGAACATCAGCGAAACGGAGTCGACGCTGCGGTACGCCACGCTCGCACGCGGGGTCGTCAACCACGCGCGGCTGAACGAGGCACCGACAGCCCTCATTATTCGCGAGATGCGCGAGCAGATCAAGGCGATGCAGGAGGAGCTTCGGAAGGTCCCGAACCCGGCCCACGTCGCGGAGCTGACGGAGGGTATCCTGCTGAGCGAGCAACTTCTGCGCGAAATGCGAGGGAGGGAGCAGAAGTATGAGTTGCGGCTGCAGAGCAGCGAAGCGCAGCAAGAGGAGCTGCGGAAGGCAGTGGCGAGCCACCAGGCTGGGGAGGCGTACTGGCGTGCAGAGGCGCAGCGGCAGCAAGAAGAATTGGAGTCGCTCCGCTCCGCCCTTGTGGCTATAACGGCCAGCAGCTCCGCGGCAGATGCGATCGGCGGCAAGAAAGCGAGGTCGACAGGGCGTGCGTCAAAGCAGTGTCATACCACACCACCGGATCTCTCTCTCCGCCTTCCTCGGCTGCACCAAGGCACCGACGCCAACGGTGCGAGAGCCGCGCCTACGCTGCCATTTTCTGCCGATAATCGTTACCTTGACGGCGAAGCTGTCAGCGCCACGCGGAGCCCCTCGACGGCCAAGAAGAAGCAGTCGGCGAAAAAGCACATGGGGCTAATCCGTGGCGACGGCGGGATCAGGAGGGACACCGCTGCGGTTTATGCGGTGGCAACAGATTTCTACTCGCCTGGGGCACGCAAGCATAAGCCATCCGTGGCGCGTGGCACGCCGCTCTCTCTCATCGACCTCCGCGAGAAAAAGTGTCTCCCTGGTGCCGTGCTACCCCATCTCCGCGGGGGCAGCTCCGCCAGTGCGCCGTGTAAGGCGCGCCGCGAGAATAGTGGACTGCCACCAGAAGGGGCGTCGCAGCCGCTGTCGCGTCGTTCCCTGTCAAGTGAGCGGTTTCAGCGGTTTCCGCATCCACCATCTCGGCACCCGCAGCGCAGCCGCTATTCAAGCAGAGCCCCCATCCGGAGGCCGCCGTCGAAACAAAATAAAGGTGACCTGTCGAAGCTCACGACAAGCACCACGGAGGAGGAAGCACCGGAGATACCCCTTACCGTCGGCGGACGCTCGGGGCTCAGTGCGCTGCACAACGGCGGCAGCGGCGGTGTTTCGAGGGATAGTGGCTTGGATGAGGTGCCGTCCTTCTACCAGACAGTCACCTACCTGACTGCGGAACGAGCCGTCCTAGAGGGCAGCAGCAGCAGCAGCAGCAGCGTTGCCGCGTCATCATGTGCCTTGTCCCTCAAAGAGGGTAACGAGGACGACCAGGTTGTGCGCGCCGCCGATAGCAGCGCGGGTAGGCAGCGTCCTAGTCAGAAACGCAAACCTCGCAGCTTGGATGTACTGCTGCTGCAAGCTGACGTGCTGGAGCTGCAACAGCAGCGCGCGGACACCCCGCAGAGCAGCCGCTGCAACCCTCGTAAAGAGCCAGAAATCGAGGGCGAGGCAGCCACTCCCACGTCCTCACGGCGGCCCACGGACTCGTCGGGGATGTCTGAAGCGTGTCAAGTCCAGGCGGCGCGTGGCCGTCGCCGCAGCCCCGTCAATGTCGAGTCAGGGCCCAACAAGAAGAGAACGAAGGCGAGTCAAGGCATAGGCCACAAATACAGCAGTAGCAGCGGGGCGGTGGATGAAGATTGCCGGTTATCACCATCGCCGTCGTTACCAGCACCACCACAGCAGCAGGCGAGCAACGGCGGTGGCGGCAGTGTCAGGGGAGCGGCAACGGTGGATGACCGCAAAACTATGCACCGGCAACTAGCCGCTGTGCTCCCCGCCGGGGAAGAGAGCGGTGAGGAGTGTCAGTACGTGCACATCGCTGATGATGATGATCTGAAGCACGCGTTCGAAGGCGAGAGCGACGGTGATGTGGCGCCCACGGCATCGCATCCCCGAACCTTTAGCGGCGATGACGATGCCGGCATAGGGAGCGGCTGCATGAGTGTTTTCGAGGGTCTCACCGACATGATGCCAACCGACAGCTCACGTGGGTATTTAGAGCACCATCTCCCCTACGCGACCGTCGCTGCTGCCGCGGAGAGCGCGGTGGCATCCGCAGCGGCGGCGGTGACACCCTCGCCGGAGCATGCGTTCTCCTTATCGGTTGGCCGGAAGCTAAAGCAGAACGGGAGGGCACAAAAGCACGCGAGCGGGTCACCCCCGTCGTGTGCTCATCACTACTCCACAGTGGGCTCAGTGCGCCCGCAGTCGTACTGGTGAGGTCGTGCGCGCGCCTACCCGACGCTGTCTCCTCTCCTCGCTCGCCGCCCCTCAGAAGAGCCAAGGTTTTTGACACCAACAACGATATCGTGATACCGATGGCTACCGTAGCCTTAGCACCCTTGGTGGCTTCTGTTTTTCTCTCCTCACTTATGTTTCCTCGTCTTCCATGTGCACACACATGGGCACGGATCTCTTGTCGTTTGGTGGTTGTGTTGTTCCTGTGCGCTAAGTCGTCTGTGTTCAGCCTATTTCCGCAGTGATGTTCGTCTGTGATTGGTGTGTGTGTGTGTCTGTCTGTTCTTCAAAAGTGGAGGGGGCATGGTGTGTGTGCTGCTGCGGCGTCTCTCTCGGTTCTTTCGTGTTCCGTGACTGCTCACAATTTCTTTCGCTTTATTTTACTTTGTGGAGGGAGGAGGGTTTTGCTTTTCTCTTGAGCACCCCCTCCTCCTCCTCCTCCTCCTCCTCCTCCTCCTCCTCCCCCTTTACATGTGTTGTGTTGTTTTTTCCTTCGTTGTCTGCTGCCCAGTTCCTTGACTACGCCTTCCTTTGTGAAGTGTTCCGGTGGCCTCCTCCTCCTCCTCCTCCTCCTCCTCCTCCCCCCCCCCTCCCAATCTGTGTGGCCTGGCCCCCTCTCCCACTGCTGGGCGGTGTACCATGATGATGTAGTTAGTGCTGTCTTCGACCAAGAGCGACTCGACTTCCTTTCGTTCCCTTTCTTTGTCTCACCATGTCTTCCGACGTAGTGCGGAATACCTCAAACACCGCACTTGCCCCAACCGCCAATCACCACCCACATTCATTCACCGACCCTCTCCACCTATCTTCTTGAACTTCTACTCTTTTCTCTCCTGTAAGCTTGCACCGGTAGGTCGCTGCATGGTACACGCGTTGTTTGGTGTTGGCGCTTTTGCCTTGGCACAGAGGGTAGACAGCGTGTGGCGGCGCCCCATCCGCGTTGCGAGAAGGTGCAGTGAGGAAAACACGCACTCTCCTTGCACCGCACCGCCCCCCACCCACCCCTCTTTTCCTCCACCTCTCGTGTGCCTGCTTTCTTTTTAGTTTTCTTTTTTGCGGGGGGTGGGTGGGGTCGTGCCACCACACTCCTTGCTTCTGCCTTCTTTTTCGCTTATATATATATATATATATATATATATATATATATATGGATGTATGTTGGTGATGTGCTGCGCGTGATCGATGTCTCCGTGCCGTGCTCCCGTTTTTCACCTCTCCTCTTTGTTGTTGTTTCTCGTCTTCTTCTGTTTTGCACATTGGTCTGTGTGGAGGCGTTTTGATGTGTGTGCAGGTGTGTGTGTGTGTGTGTGTGTGTGTGTGTGTGCACGTGTTCTCTCATGACGAGAAATCGCTGTTCTGTGAGACCTCTTCTTCAGCGTTCGCTAGCTTGTCGGCGCTTGTGCCCGCATGTTTCGGCGCGTGTGGGTATGTGGTCGTGTACGCTCCTCCTATTTATGAAAGTGACGGACATGCCCACATGAACGATCAGTTTCTGTTGTCGCGCTCCACTCTAAGTGTGGCGGCGACACAACAGCCAAGCAGCAAACGTGATGGTCATCGACGCATCATCATCGCCCCACCACTTCCACCACCACCACACCTGTTCTCCTCTGACCTTGCGCATGTAGCATTGGCTCATGTCTTCAGCGCAAAAGAGCTTGAAACAAACAAAAGAAGAAGGAACAAG
The DNA here is from genome assembly GCA_000410695.2 of Leishmania arabica. NCBI lineage: Eukaryota > Euglenozoa > Kinetoplastea > Trypanosomatida > Trypanosomatidae > Leishmania > Leishmania arabica. The sequence goes on along the minus strand of CM004655.1, from coordinate 283,807 downwards.
AGGCACCTCTGAAATGGGTGCGCGTCTCAAGGAGAGTAGGGGCGTGCTTGCGACGCTTTCCATTCTGCAACACGCGGACTCCCTCTCCTCTCCCTTGCCCATTCTCCCTACCCCCCACCCCTTCCATTTCCACGTAAGCACACGTCACTGCCGCCGTGACGGCTAATCTGCAAGGACAGCAGCGTGCTTCTCATGCTCGGTTTTCTCTGAGTAGTGTCTTTGTCGCTGGTGCTCACATTTCTGTGCGTTGCGACATCGTGCAGCGCGCCTCCTCTCCTCACTACTATCCCTCTTGCTTTTTTCCCTCGCTCCTTCTTTCGCTGAGAGTAAGGTCCCGTGGATCATCTGACCATTGCAACCACCCACCCCTCCTCCTTCGCCGCCTTTCTTCTATCTTCATTGCGCCTGTGCTTGTGTGTGTGTGTGTGTGTCCGCGTCCTTGTCCCCTCCTGTGAAAAGTTTTCTGTATCCCGTGTGTCTTGCAGTGAACGCCACGACCGCACCCCCTCATCTCTCACCTATTCCTTTACTTTCCATCACCACCGCTGAGCGCCTCCTCGGTGGTGCCTCTCCACTGTCCATCCTCATCAGGCTACCCCTGGAAGCCTCCAGCCCGTAAGGAACGCGAGCGTAAAGCATCTCTCTCTCTCTCTCGCACACACACATCAATCTTGTGGTGCAGCCGCTCCCCTCCGTCCCCGAAAACCTCCTGAGCAGCACGCACGCGCATACACCGTGGGTGATCTATCTTTGCATAGGTAACCATTCTACTGCCCCCCACCACCACCCCCACCCCTGCAGCGGGAAAGCCTTAGAAGAGTCACAAGAAAAACACAGCCGGGCACGTCTTTCTTGGTCTGTTGCTGTCTGTCCCGCACTCATGGACCTTGACGCTTTCCTCAGCAAGAACAACAAGAAGAGCTCGAAGAAGGCGGCCAAGAAGTCCGCAGATGAGGCAGCTCTTGGCGGTTTCGGGCTGGAGACGGTGCCTCGGGTGAGCACCGCCGCTGCGAAGCCCATTACAGTGGCGAACGCCGGTGGGAGCGACGCCTCAGCAGCTGCTGGCACCGCGTCGCCCCTTCCCGCCCCTGAGAAGACCGTCGCAGCTCCAGTGGTTGCTGTGAACCTCAACTTCGCCGGTACCACGCGCAGCGCAAAGACGTGGGACGCGGTGAAGGCGTCACAGGACTCAAAGCGTCAGGAAGAAGTGCAGGCGGCAGCGGCGCAGAAGGCCAAGGAGGAGGCCGAGGCAGCGGAGAGAAAGGCCGCTGCTGGTGGCGACGACGATGAGGTACAGTCGCCTGAGAGCTCCCCGAAGGAGACCAAGGTAGCGAAGTTTGTGGCACGCGGTCACCGCAATGCGACCGGCGCTATCGGCGGCGGAGAGGGCGGCGCTGCCGCCGCTGCGAGCGGTCGCTTCGCACAGCGCACGCAGGGGCTGAGCCTGGAGAATCTGCCGACCCTTGAGGAAACCTTCGGCAACGCACGCAAGCCATCACAGTCGACGGCTTCGCAGTCGCAGCAGCAGCAGCAGCAGCCCATGTCATTGCCCTCTCAGGAGCAAAACGGCGAGTCCGCTCCGGCGGCAACTCCGCAGGAATCTTTCAGTTCAACTCCGACTTCCGCCACGGCGGTGGCGGGCAGCAACAAGTACGTCCCTCCGAGCAAGAACAGCAGCACAATGGAGTCCTCGACAACTTTGCCGTCATCGCCGATGCCCGCGCGTGGCAGCGCTGGCGGCTCCTCCGCTGGCGCGTATCGCCCTCCTTCCGGCAGCAGCGGTGTGTACAAGCCCCCCAGCACGGGTGCCTACAGGCCGCCGAACGCGTCTGCTGGTGAGGCGTACAAGCCGCCGGCACCGAGTGCTCCCAGCAGCGGTGCTGGGGCCTACAAGCCCCCTACTCCTGGTGGTGCGTCTGCCGGTGCGTACCGGCCGCCGGCCTCGACCGGTGAGGCGTACAAGCCTCCGAGCAGCGGCGGTGCTGGTGTCTACAAACCGCCGAGCGCTGGTAACAGCAATGCTGGTGCGTTCAAGCCATCTACAGCCGCCGGTTTCTCTGCTGACACATACAAACCGCCTGTGGCTGGTAGCGGCAGCAGTGCTGGTGCATACAAGCCACCTAGCGCCGGGGGTTCGGCCGGCGTCTACAAGCCGCCGAGCAAGCGCGAGGCGTAGCCTGTGCAGAGCCGACGTGCATTTCGTGGAAAGAAAGGGAGGCGCCTCCATCAAAGAAGGGACCGGCATGTTTTGTGACGTCTAATCGAATCTAAAGGTGGTGAGCGTGCACAGAGGAAGGCAATGGAAGTCGATGCACATGCTGGGAAGGGCTTGTGGTGTATTTGTATCTGTGTGCAACGAGTGTTGTGCCCATGTGAAGGCTTGATGCCTGGATTCCCTCGTCTCTGTTTGGCACCGCGTTGTCGTTCTTGATTGTTTTGGTGGGGAGGAGAGTGGTGCCAACTAAGCAGCTGTGGTAGTTTTGTGCACCCTATGATTCTGGTGAACCTGTGCACTCCCCCACACGCACAGTTCTTGCATGCAGGTGTCCGTCTTCGCTTTTTCTTTGTGCTTTGTCTGCATCTGCCGAATGTACGTTGGTGTGTATGTGTGTGTGTGTGTATGTGTATGTGTGTGTATGTGTATGTGTGTATGTGTATGTGTGTGTGTGTGTATGTGTATGTGTGTATGTGTATGTGTGTGTGTGTGTGTATGTGTGTGTGTGTGTGCGTGTGTGTGTATGTGTGTGTGTGTGTGGGGGGGGGGGGGGGGGGGGGGGGAATGTGTTTCCTTGTTTCTTCTTTTTCGACTTCCTTGGGAGGGGTGGGGGAGAGCCTCGCCGATATGGTGCATCACCCCATCTATCTACCCCCTCTGTCCTTGGTTCGTGCTGACGCTGCTGTCGCCGTCGGTGTTGGTAGACGTTTTCCGTGTTGCCGATGCTCCTGAGATGTTTGTTGTTGTTTGTGCTGGGAATCTGACTTCCGAGCACCGTTCGTTTCGCCATCTCCCTCCCTCCCTCCCTCCCTCCCTCTTGCCGTTGCCTTTCATCCGAAGCCCGCGTGTGTTTCTTTGGCTGCCCGCTGCGGACGCCGATGTGCCCTACTCTTTCCTCAGCCCACCCCCACCCCACCCCCTCTTTTCCCGACGTGTGCTTAATGAACTATGGCGTACTTCAAGAAGGAAAAAAAAACGGAAGACCGAGTGGGAAGCCAGCCCAGCACATACAGTGGTGGAATCCCACATGCCAGCGGCACGCACAAGCATACACACACGCAGACACAGCCAAGACGGCAGATCAGCAGCTGTATCAGTGCCTCTCTCCTTCTCAATGCACATATAGACGTCTATATGTCCATGTGCGTGTGTTTGTGGTGCATCCGCCTTCCAGCGCTGAGAACCGCATTGCAGGAGAGGGAGTGGTTCACGGAGCGTTCGCGTAAGTGTCGCTTATCGAGCGCTTCTTCGATGTGCGTGCTTGCCACCCTCCCTGTTCCCGTCCATGATCTTCGTATGCCTGGCTGTATGCTTCGACTGTGCTCACGGTTGTCTCCTTCACCACCGAGGGTGGCCGAGGCCGTACTGACGACCCGATGTGTGCAGCTCACTGATACGAGGTCATCATGCTCTACTCCTACGCGGTGGAGACGTGCATCGCTCCTGCGTCTTTCCCCCTCACTCACTCCATCTCCACAGCCGTCCTCCACCGTGTCTCGCATTCTTGTGCGCCTTCTGCGGCCACCGCCCGCCCGCACGCCACCACCCAATCCCATCAGTTTCCCTCTTTATCCTTCTAGGACCTCTTCCTCGCCCTCGACCCCTCTCTCTCCTCTCCCGTCACCGCGAGTCACACGCTGTGGTGCGAGGTAGGCTGGCAGCCGTCGCGCCCGCAGCCCCGCATATACATATGTGTAGAGGCACGCGCACGCACCCGTACCAAGCGAAAAAAAAGCAATCACCGACGAGCAAACACACACACATACACACACACACACACAACAACAACAACGGAGAAGTGAGGTGAGGTGTCTCTTGCGCACTCATACGTGGTTTACCTAGCGAACAAGCGCGAACCGCACGACAGAGGCAGACAGAGGAAGTGGGAAGGAGAGGAGGGAGGGGAGAGGCGAGGTGAAGATCCACCACTCATCTCAGCCTCGCCTGCTCGCTCTCGCTCTTGCGCCCTTCCCTTTGCCTTTTGTTTTTCGCTTTTATCGGGCGGCTAAAGTCGTCGCGGTGTGTGTGCGTGCGTGCGCGTGTGTTCGCGCTCGCCTTTGTTTTACTTCGCTTCACCTTTCCATTATTTTTGTTTCTGGAACGTGGAAACTCGAGTCGACTCCGACTTTCCTTTTCGGCGTTTCTTCGTGTTGTGTCTCCCTCTGCCTTCCCGCTATTCCCTCTTCACTACCACCACTGCAGCCACGCCCCAGCCTTTGATCTGCCGCGGCAGAGCCAGGCACTATCACGACAACAACCCCATACCGGTGAATTGACTCGGTTTCTTGCCTACTTTTACCTGCTGTTAGGTTCAGACAGTCGTCTTGTGTCTCACTCTCTTTTATTCTCGTTGTTGGTGGTGTTATCCTTCTCGTTGTCGCTGCGCCCTCGCGCACCCCGTTGCTGCTTTTGGTGTTTCTCGCGTCACCCCCCCCCTCCCCTCCCCTC
>CM004655.1:243413-279044 GCA_000410695.2 Leishmania arabica | reverse complement strand
GCAGCGGGTGCCTTCTCTTCCTCCTCCTCGGTCTTCGTGTACGCTGTCGTGGTTTCCTTTCCTGTTATTACTATTACTATTATGTATTGTCTTCGGCATGCACCTTGTACAACTGTCATCATCCCCATCAGCAACCACTCCCCCCCCTCCCTCCTTCCCTTCCCCTCTATCCTTGACCCCCTTCCCCCGCGATTTGCATCCGCAAGTAGCACGACACGCTTCGGCGCCCATCACAGGCCAGCAAGCGAGCAAGCTCGGACGCAGAAGAGAGACGCACAATCATCGCCTTGGAAGCGGGTGGAGGACGGACGATGCAGAAGCGTGGGGACAACAGCATCACCGTCAACGCTGCTCCCTTCCTGGCGAGGACGACGACAAGCCAGGCCCAATCTGCTGCCTCGTCGTCTCCGTCACCTAGCATTGCCGTGGGTACCAGTAGCTCCGCTGATCGCAAGAAAGAATGCGCAAGCAGTGCTCCGAACACTCTCGGCGCTGCAGCGGCGCCGCGTGTGTCGTCAGCTGACGCGTCAGCAATGCTAGTGACAGCGATAGCACAGTATGTGCAACATCGTCTCACAGCGCCCTCTGCCATCGACGACGCAGGTGTCGACAAGTTGCACTCGATTGAGAAGAGCGGCGCTAGAAAGAAGCGCTCATCCCCTTCAGCCAGGGGGGCGGCTTGCAGCACGGCATTGCAGCGAGTCGGCGACAGTGATGGCGACGTGAACGCGGTTCACCTTGTCGCCTGCACGCAACAGGTAGAGGCTTATCTGCTGCGCTGTCTCCTGCACGTGGAGCTCACGCCAGGTCGGCTGCCCAATCAGCCTGAGGTCATTGGCAAGGCCCTCGGTGCCCTCAGCACCACCACAGCAGCAGGAACGATGGAGGCGAGTCCGAAAGTACATAGAGCAGCGCGGCGTGTGGTAACGACGATGAGCCAAGCCGCCAGCGCGGAAGGCGAACAGTCTCCGCCGCCCCGACACCCTGCCGCGTCGATAGTGGGTGACAAACACAGCTGGAGGGGGAACACCGAGGCCCGTAGTCGCAGCCAGAGGAGTTCTGTCTCCGCCGCCGCAGAGGCCTCCTCGTCTCCGCGTGCTCGCACGTCCAGCGGCGGCACCAAGGCAAAGGAACTGTACTACACGTACACCAACCAGGGCATACCCCCACCCCAACCGCGCCCGCGTGGTGGCAACCCTGCCGCTGTCGCATCGACGCCACCAACGCGCTTGCCAAGCCGCAGCAACAGCGCTGCGGCGAGAGATACCATGAAGAATGCAGCTGTCACGTTGCCGCCTCCAGCGGATAATTCAGAGGGCGCTCCTCCTGCGCACGCCAGAGGGCGCTCCGCCTTCCCATGCACCCGTGGCGGCGCTGTCCGCCCGCTGCACCCAACCGAGATACGCGCTGCTCTGTGTTCGTGGCCGTCTCGCATCGCGCAGTACATCCTCGCGACGACTTTCGCCGAGCAAGAACTGCGGAGCGCCGCGGCAGACGCAGGTGGTGAGGCCGACGTTGACGCGCCTGCAGCGCATGGGGCCGCTAGAAGTGATGCACCGGCGAGCCATGCACACGAGGAGGGCAGTGCTTCTGCCACTGCGTCTTCCCGAGTCGGCGACGGCGCCGAGGGGGTCGAGGACGAGGCGGGCGTCGTCATCGACGTCCTTTTACGGCGTCTGTGCGATATGCTGCAACACACCCGTCTGGCTGCGGACATGAGCGATGCTGGTGCTGGACAGCCGCCCTCCATAGACTTCCCGTCGTTTGCACGCTTCTATCTCGCAGACGGCGATGCAGGCAACATCGTCAGCGACAGTGATACCGATGAGCACGCGCCGCGTCAGCGCTTCGGAAAAGGTGGGGACGTTCATCTGTACATCACGCAGCTTGCCCAAGTGCTCCTCCCCATCCTCACCCCGGGCGGCGCAAGTGCAAGTGGTTTCGCGCGCCAAGATGAAGTGGACTCGATGGGGGGGCTTGCGTTATCAGGGGACATTGCCACCGACATTGGAATGCTCCTAAAGCACACGCCCCTCATCACGGCACCAAGGCACCCTTCCGAGTTACCTGCACGTACGCCGGCGCTCGGCATTGCCGACATCAACGCGGCAACACCCCTCGTGACGGCAAGAGGCGCTCTATGGCGTGCGCTGCGCTCTCTGCTCAACTTCTCCCCTTCGTCCTCGCATAACCCCACGATGTGCACGACGCCTCTCGTCGTGGGACTTGTCCGCCGCTACACCTCTGGCCGATCCGACGGCAGCAGCAGCGGCAGCGGTGGTGGCGGCGACGGTCTTCGTGTTCGCTTCCTTCCAGTGGCGGATCTTATCCCGCCCGCAGGGGTCACAACGACCGCCGCGGCCGCGCCTGCGGCCGACGACGGCCTGCGCGACCGTCAAGACGCCGCGCACGACCCTCTCCGCACGCCTGTCTTTTACACCGCTGTTTTTCTCGAGGTGGCCGGGGAGGACGTCCTCCACTCGACGGCCGACCACGAGGATGCAGTGACGCTGGAAGAAGAGTCCACTTCCAAGGTGCGGTACGAGGCCGATGTGCCGGAGGTGTACCGTGATCGTCATCGCCGTCGCATGGAGGCCCAGAATCGCCGCGGCGTCCACTACAGCAGCAGCGCCACACACGGAGGGGGTGCGGTACGAGGTGGTAGAAGCAACGTTAACGGCGATGCTGGCGCTCCGGCGTCGGCAACGAATGGCCTCGAAGGGGCGACGGCGCTGTCGATTCGCGACCGCTGTCTCTCGCGTCGTGAGTGTGCGTTGTGGGAGAAGCTGCTGGCACTTGTGCACTTCGTGCACGTCTCTGGCACACCTGCAGAGGTGGAGACGACGGCGCGGTACGTCACGCTGGTCATTCGGCGCCGGCGCGGAGCACGCCAGCAGTCACAGCGCGACCCACAGCAGGCGTCCAGTGCCAGTGCGACACCAGTGTCGATTGCCGAGAGCGCCGCCTTGCCTTCCGTGCCGGCCTTCTTCTTTACGCTGACAGAGACCTCAGTGCTGCGGTCCGCCGCCACTGCGGCCGCCGAGGCCCGTCAGGCGCTCTTCTGCAACGACCAGGATGACAGTGACGACCATGACGTAGTGCCTTTCGATGCTTCGCAGGGTGTTCTCAGGGAAACAGGCAGCGCTTTGTCGACTGCCGCCGCCGCTGGGCAATCGAATTTCTTCGGAAGCTCTGGGCGTGGGCTGCGAGCCCTGCTTGGCTGGGGCAAAGGCGCTGCCACAGCGCCGCCAGATCAGCCTGTCTTGCCAAGCTCCAGCCTGCAAGACCGCAACACGGATGGCGGTATCCGGGCACGGCCGCGGCGTGAGGCGGGAGGGCCTCCGTGCCGTGCACCGCCCGCAGAGCCGCCTCCCCCGGCAGTGCAGGACGAGTCGACAGAGGAGCTCATCATGGACTGGATGCACGACGCGCTGATCCCTCTGTTTTTCGAGACGACCGTATCCGGGAGCGTTGCGCCTCACCAAGGCTCAGCGGCGCCCGCCAAACCGTCGGAAGGCAACGAGCGTGACGACAGCCATGACGATGAGTCCGCTGTCGCCGCCACGGCGGGACGTCGACGAGCGCCCTACCACTTGCGCAGCCAGCGCGTCTTGCTCGGTCGTGTGCAGGCGGTGACGCCGTCTATGGTGTACGGAAGCTTCATCACAACCGCAAGCAGCGCCACCGTGGCGCTGGCATGCGACACGGATGCAGTCATGGAGGCGGTGGTGCGGGACGGCATGTTCGACGCTAATCTTCTCCCCTACTTGCTACTGAACCAGCTCTTCTTTGCTACCGATGGCTCTTCGGCGGATGCGGCGCACGATACGTTCAACTCGTCACCCCCGCGGGCTCGCTCAGCCCCGGTGCCTGAGCGGACACCCGAACTCCCGCGCTCAGCAGCGGCGGAGCAGCAGTCGTCGCAGCAAGCAGCCATCCAATCACATGGACTGCGCCCGATATACTCTTTGCCGACCTCAGCGACAGCAGCGGCGTCAGCTCACTCGCCGAATGCGCACGCTCGCCGTGTTAGTTTTCTGGAGGATGCCTCGCTTTCTACACCGCTGCGGCTGGACACCCGACTTCCCGTCGCGGAGGGCGGCGCTGGATCGCCGCTGCTGCGGCAGTCACCCAACACTCCGAGCGCCACCTCGCCTGAGCGGTCCTCCTCGATCGCCGGCTCACCACGCAGCATCCTCAAGTCAGGGAGGCGGTACAAGCGGGAGAAGCTCATCCGTAGCAGCGCGCCTGCCGCGTCCGTCGTGCCTTTTCGAAGTCTCTTCCTGTGGCGCTTGCTGGCAGCCGAGGTGCTGGGTAGTGGCGACCGGGCCCACGGCGCTTCGAAGCAGGAGCAACAGCAGCAGCAAGGCTTTGGTAATATCAGCGCTGTGTCCACCACTCTGTGCACTACCTCGGCGGCCTATCTACGCTACACGCAAGCGTTGGCCGTGCGCGTCGCCTCGGACGTGGCGACAGGGGTACTGCTTGCGGGTCTGCTGGCGGAGCAGTACGCCTGCTACCGACAGCTGCGAGGCCATGATGATCAGACGCACCGGAATGGCAGCTCAGCCGTCACGGAGCGCGACCACGGCAGCGCCCATCGCGGTGCGGCAGGCAGTGAAAAAGAGCACCACTCAAGCGACGCCCCAGCGGAGGTGAACGCCGAAGCGGCGCGGTGGGGCACGCTGCGGTGCGACGACCTTCTACCGCTGGCCAACGGCGCTGCACTGGCGTTTGCACGAGCAGCCCTTGCCCCAATGCTGTGCTACGACGACGATGCCCCTGCGCATCTGGCCGGCGTTATCACGGAGGTGAAGAGTGGCGTGGACTTCAGCGACGCATGTGACGAGGACGAGTGTAAGCGCGAGCGGCGCGACAACCCCGACAGCGACCAGAGCAGTGCAAGTGCCACGTCCTACGTAGACGGCCACCGAGGGCAGCGCGACGTGAGCAACGATGGCGCGACACCTCATCACATACGTGCTTCGGCGCCGCCCGTCATCTCCCTCCTCTCCCCTAGCCTTCCTGCCGATGTTCTGAATCGCCTGCAGACGCTGTCCGTGGTGTGCTTGTTGCATATACGGCAGGAAGTGCTCGAAAGCATCACGCGGCCGTTGGATGTAGTGATGCGTCGCTTGACGTGGGCGCTGGCAAGACTCCACCTGCATGCACTCTGCCGACCTCTTGATGATTTTCTGCGTCGTGGCAGCGCACAGGGAGTGCACACAGAGCATCAGTTTTGGCAGGTCGTACGCGGGGTGCTTGACATGTACGGGGAGTGTCTCATGCTGCCCCATCTGCTTGCCGACGCCGGTGCACCGCTGTTGGCGTCGGAAGCAGCAGTGAGCAGACACGAAGGCGGTAGCAAGGCAGACGCACGCGCGCACGAGGAGGAGCCGTCTGGTGTGTCGTCAGAAGAGAGGAATGTCATCTCACCGCTCACGCCACACCAAGCGAGCGCGACACCTCTGTCCTTCACTGCAGCGGTGCCTCTGACGACGAGAATCGGTGTGGCTACTCCAAAGCTGCGGTTGCCACGAGAGCAGCAAGACCACCACCACCATCACCAGCAGCAGCAGCAGCCTGTCGTCCGCAGCGCGCGGCGGGGCGGGGTTGGCTTTGTACCCTTGTCCTTCGTTAACGCGAGCTTCGATCCGGCTCACTCATCCTCCCTCTTGCCCGCGCAGCGCACCGTACTCCAGCCCACACCCTCGCGGTGGTCTGTGACCCGCGCCCTCGGCGGCTGGAACCCCCACTCGGTTGACCCGGACGACTCGTACGACTTGCAAAGTTTTGCCTTCGACGGGCGCGCAATGCGCCTGACAAGTGATGCCGCCCAAGGCGCCGGCTGCCGCAGCAGCAGCAGTGCCGTGAACGGTGCCACCAACGACTTCGTCAAAGCAGCCACCTCAGCCTTGGGGCTGCAGCGGTCGCCGCCATTCGCGAGTCTGTGCACCCACGGCACCATGTCCGGCTCACAGGCGCGTGTGCCGCTCGAAGCAGGCACAGGGACCGACATGGCCACGACTGCGCCAGTGCTGGGCAACTGCTTCAGTGGAAGCAGAACCAGCGGCAACGCCACCAGCATGGTTGCCTCCGACAGTCGCCTCTGCCAGCTGGCCTCTAAACACGGCTTTGAAGCCGCGCTGGAGCTTCGTCACGGCTGTGCCGGCGACGCGTCATGTGACGTCGACGCAGCATTGCCAGTGCTCCTGCTCCACACGCCACCAAGGGCGATGGATGTCCCTGCGTTCGCCGCACCGGACACAGTCGAGAGTAGAAACCTGGGGCGGTCGCCGTCAGGCATCTTCGACTTCATCGCTGTGGCAGCCCCGCATTGTGTCGCCACCGCGGCCGGAAGCGCCGCCGGTGGCTACGAAGGGTCGCCACTGTGTGCCATCTCGTCTGGGAGCGACGCGTCTCAGCGGCGAGTGCAGCAAACGCAGATTTCATCGCACGGGTCGAGCTTTCTCACGCCCACCTTCGCCGTCCCCCTCCTGCGCCGCCTGCAAACGGCGGTGTCAAACAAGAGTGCAAGGGATGGGGAGGACGCGGAGGAGGGTGATGAGGGGCAGCCACGACAGTCTCCACGAACGACGCAGCAGCAGCCTGAGCGGATGGCCCACCAAGGGCCCACGCCCCTGGTGGGGGCCCGCGAAAGCGGCGATGCGGTGACGGGATCGACCGCACGGTCAGCTGGGGCGTCGCCGCTTTCACCCGAGGGGGGCGCCGAAGTCGCCGCGAGGGCGTCAGGGACATCGGTGGAGCGTCTTGTGGTGCATGTGAGCCGCGGCGTTGCCGTTGAGAGTCCGCTGCTGAGCCCTTTTGTCACCGAGGCGAAGCGCATGATGGTGGAGACGCTGCTGCTGCGCTGGGTGCTGCCGTGGTGGGCTCAGCGCACACTCAACATGGAGCAGGAGGTGGCGACGATGAGAGGGAATGGAAGTGATGACGCACGTGCAGGCGACGCAACAGCCACAGACGGTGAAGCTGCGCCGAGCTGGCCCGCCCAGCCTCTCATGCAGAGAGGCTTCAGCGTCAGTCCACCCACAACCAGATCGACCGTCTCCACAGCTCCCGCTGCCAGCTGCGAGCGCCGAGACGGGTCAGCCAGGGCGGCGGCGGCGGCGTCTCAGTTGACGAAGCAGATGGCAGCACTACAACGCGAAAACGCAGAGCTGCACGGCCGCCTTCGCAGCACGCAATGCCTGCTCGCAGACATTCATCAAACATGCAGTGGACTGCGCATGGCTGCCCGACAGTATGAGCAGGCCGTAGCACTTCAGGAGGAGGAGCGAGCACCGACGGCGGCGGCACCCACAACAGCTGCGACGGATAGTAGCTTGTCCCTTGCGGGTGGTGCTGACGCTTTGGCCTCACAGCAGCAGCTGGACTTGATCTCCCCATCGCCGCTTTCCTCGACGCCGCAGGTGGTACCTGGAAAGGGTGACGTGGGCGTGGGGAGCCCACGCGACGACGCAACACCGGAGAAGATGATGGCGACCGACTCTGCGGGCTCCCCGCTCGAGAGCTTCTCGGTCACCTTGCCGCTTGCTGATAGTGTTCCGCCGCAGCTCTTGTACTTTGCGCAAACCGAGGAGGGCCGTGAGCGAGTCGCGGAGCTGTGCCAGCGCATCATTGTGCTGCTCAGTGGCGCTGCTAACGTAGACGACAGCAAAGACAACGCAAAGAGCCTGCCGCCCTCCGTCATCGCACACGGCAGTGACCTGCCCTCCCGACTCCCGTCGTCCACGTCACACTCGTTCCTGTTGCACTCTCTCAGCCAAGGCATGCAGGGCTCACAATGTCTGTCGCCACCGGAGACGACGTCGGTGGAGCTGGCTGCCACTGCCGTGTTGTGCAGTGACTGCAGCGTACGGCGCCGGCACTCCGTCGTCAGCCACGGGCCGTCGCAGCTGTTCTCGCCGCTGGAGCCGCAGTCTTTCCGCCGCACCAGCACCGCCCTCACCCTCATGTCCCTTGCGCCTGCTGGGGCGCTGGCTATGAGCAACACGATCGCCGCTGAGACACCTTGCTCGACGCCAACGCCGATTGCCGTGCTGATTCTTGGGGCCTCAAGTGACCCCAGCACTGGGAGCTCGCCGGCGCGGCTCTCGCGACAGAGCTCCTTGCAGCAGCAGCAGCAGCACATGCGGCCGCTTCCGCCGTCGTCGTCCTCTGCGCAATCATCACCACCATCGGTAGCGTCGCAGCATGTCGCCGACCCGGTCTTCAGCAGCGCGGACGTGGATGTGCAAAGGACTATACTGTCAGCCTATCCGGCAGCGGCGCCGTCGCATCTTTCCCCCGTGCTGCTCACCCCAAAGGGCGCATCACCGCTCCCTCGGAGAGCTCCTCTGTGGAATCAGGCGACGCCAGTGACACCGGTGCGGCACGCTCCGCCGCAGCGGCACAGTGGCTCAGCTGATGACGTGGAGGCAGACGCACACACGTCGGATGAACAGCAGCACAGCAGGGCGAGCGGTTTTGCGGCGCCCAGCACGGACTCGGTGGGCTTGCACGGCACGCAAGTGGACACGCCCTACCACGATCTCCACCAACACCACGGCAGACACGGCGAAAACGGCGACGGCAACGGCGACGACCGCCAAGCGCCGCCTTCGACACTTTCCTCACCGTCAGTGCACTCGTCACACTTGGCGCGGCAGACCTCCTCCGTTGTGGAGTCACGAGGATCCGAAGTTTTATCCTCCCCGATGCCGCCACCGCTGTCGCCGCCATCGCCATCATCGTCGAAGATGTTCTCTGAGGCGTCCTCCGAGCCGTCCTTCGAGCTACACAGTCGGTCTTGCGAAAATGGCTCGGCGGTCACGACGACTATCGTGCACACCGGCGCACCACATGCCGTTCTCATCCGCAAAGACGACTCTGACATGCAAGACAGCGCCGCCGCCGCGTCGGCGGCGGCAGATGCCAAGGTAGCGGGGAGCGATGGCGGCTTCGAAGCACCCAAAGATGATGAAGGTGACGTGGTTGGGGCCGTTGTTATGGCTGTGGGTTGTGCGAAACTCCCAGCGAAGCACGTTGAAGTCGCAGAGGACGCGCCGCGTACTGATCATGAAGACAACCTGTCGGAGCAGCCGGCCGTACTGCAGCGGACGGGCGAGGGGCCGGGCCTGCAGCTATCCCTTTGTGACATCCCCTTGCCACTCCCTCGAGTGCTGCTGGCTGCCCCACTCCCACAGCCGTCGTACCGGCGGTCGCCGGTATCGCTAGCATTTCGCCGATCTCCCGAGGGCACCCTTTCCACAAGCCCTGTCACTCGCCGCGTGTCTGTCGTGACGCCATCATCGTCCATCTTCCCCTATTCCTCTCCTTCTCCGCCGACGGTGCAGCGTACCAACTCTGACGTGACCACGAACGGTGAGCGGCACGTCACCGCCAGCGATGACGAAACAGAGCACGCGAGCCACGAGAGTGACGCCGCAAGCTGTTGCGACGACGTCTTGCCTGTCCAGCGTGCCATTGCCAACGATGCTGACGAAGCGTGTGATGCGGCAGGGCAGGAGCCGGTCTCGACTAAAGCGGCGGTACTGCCAACGTGCCAGCCTTCCTTGCCTACGCGTGAGGACGCCAACGGTAGCAGCCCTGCGTCGGCGTCATCGACTGGGAGGGAGCAGGCAGCCCTGCATACACTGACCGCAGCCACGGTGTCGTCATCGCCGTGGCGGGTGCGGGCACCGGTGCGGAACAGCGAGGCCGCCGTAACAGCATTGGCAGATTTGCAGCAACGCCTCTCCGGCTCGAACAGCGCCGTGGTTGAGCTGCATCAGCAGCTGCAGCAGGTGGAGCAGGAGCTGCGCGAGAAAGCAAAAGCCATGGCATGTCTCACGGAGCAGCTCGCAGCTACCGAGGCAGCGCTGGGCGCCGCATGGCATGCAGCTACTGTGGCGGAGAAGGCGCAGCAGCAACAACAGAGACTTTCCACGCCGTCGCCACCGCCGCCGCCGCCACGTGCATCTGTGGCCACCAGCACCGAGAATCTGTTGCTCTCGCCCTCAGCGTTCTCGACGCTGTTGGACAACGAAAGGGCGAAAAAGGTCGATAGTCGAAGCGTCGCCAGCACTCCTGCCGTAGCAACGGTAGAGACGGCTGTTGGAGCGTCCAAAGCGGCCGCCGTACCTGCCGCATCTGTTCCTGCGGCAACTCCGCCCCCGTCCTCAGCGGATTCATCGCCGTCGTCTCTGCGCGCGCAGCCTCTGCGCCGCGTTCACGAGCTCGAGGATGAGCTGCGCAATGCCAATTTCCGCATGGACCAGTGGCGAGCCCTGCTCGACGCCGAACGGCACGCCCACGTGGTGCAGGTGGACCAGCTCACGCAGCGGCTAGAGAGCGAGCAGCGACGAAGCGCACGTGCGAGTCGCAGTCGAAGTCGCAGCCTCTCGCCGCTTGTCAGCGGCGCTGGGCCCTTGCCATGCGCAGAGCACTCTGCGCGGGATGAAGCCAGAGCAGCGCAACTACCAGCGCCACCGCCGTCACTCGAGTCCTTTCCGCCTCCAGCGGCGGAGGTGCCCCGGTTCAGCTTGACAACCGGCGACGGTGAACTACCACCTGCCTCGCCGAGAGAGCAACAACGCATCAACACCCTCATGGAGCAGCTGCATGTCGTCGAAGCGCGCGCGGCAGAGGAGCGCACCCAGCGCGTCGCAGCCGAGGATGGTATCAGAGCCCTTGAGCGTGAGCGGCGGGTGCTTCGGGAGCAGCTGGAGGCGCTAGAGAACGAGCGGGCTATAGCGCAAGTGCAGCAGCGGCAGAAAGAGCACGATTCGGATCAGCGTGAAGCGGCCCTCCGTCGAGAATTAGAGTCGCACATGCAGATACTCACCGCCATGCACGCGGCACAGGCAGGCAGCGAAGAGTTGCAGAGGCACTTGAAGGGGGAGCTCGATGCCGAGCGCCGCGCTCGAGCAGCAGCAGCAGCCGACTCAGCAGCCGCACATATGGCTACACGGGATCGCCTTATGCGCGACGGTGAAGAGGCTCAGCAGCAGTTGCGTTGTGAGCGCGACAGGGCCCTTCAGCGAGAGAAGGAAGCACTGGCGCACGCCGCAGCTGAGGCGCAGGCCGCGCAGTTGCAAATCGCTGCCTTGCGACAGCGCATCGAGTCCACGACGGACCAGCTACGCACTGCAGAGGCAGACAGCAGGGAACACCGGCACTGCTGCATCGTCGCCGAGACGCAAGCGGCAGCGCGGGAGTCGGCTCAAAAGGCGCTGACGGATCGAGTGATGGTGCTGGAGGAAGAGCTATCCAGCGCCCGCGCTGCTCACAAACAGTGGCAGCAGGACACCGATGAGCGCGAACGCGCCTTGCGCCACGAGTACGAGGAGGCTGCCGCGAGCGCCAGCGCCGCGATAGAGGCACAACACCGGGCAAACAGCGAGCGGCTGCAGCGCTCCGAGGACGCGCTACACGCCATGCAACGTGCGCAAGCAGTCAGAGACGAAGATCACAGGACCGCTTTCGACGACGTCACTCGCAAGCTTGGGGACGCTGAACAGGCCGCCCATCTTGCCCTGGATGATCTGCGCCGCGAGAGGGAGACTCACGAGCGAACGGCCGCCGCTCTGCAGGAGGCTCAGTCGGAGAAGGAGGAGCTGCACCGGCGTTTCGAGGCCGTACTGGAAACGCTACATCTCGCGGAGCTCGACGCTGATGAGCACTCCCGACAACGAGACCCCATAGAAACGTTGAAACTGGAGCTGGAGGCAGCACGTACACAACAAGAAGCCGCGGAGAAGGCTGAGGATGCTCTCCGTCGAGAGGTGGAGACACATATGCGCACCATAGCCACGTTACAGGAGGGAAGGTCTGCCCATGATGAGCTTCGGCGGCGCTTAGAGGAAGAGTTGCAGTCCGAGAAGTTGGCGCGGGCCGCCGACACAGCAGCACACAAGGCGGCGCTTGTGAGTGCTCAAGGTCAAGTGAGCCGAGCCGAGCAGCGAGCTCAAGACATTGCCGACGCTCTTCGACGCGAGGAGCAAGCACATGCGCGCACGCTTGCCGCGATGCAGGCCGCGGAGGAGGCCAACAGGCAGCTCCTGCGCGCGCGGGCAGCTCAGGAGGCGCACGCACAGAAACGCGCACGAAGCTGGTTGTCAGCGCGCGAGGCGTGCTTATTGAAGTGGATAGAAGCAAAGACACTGCTGATGGTGGACGCGTGGAGCATCGTCGGCGCGGAGCGGCAGCCGCAGCAGACACCCTCGCTCACGTCCCCGTCGCCAACTGCTGCCGGCACCCCTCCGGTGAGGTCGGAACGAAAGAATGAGAGAAGAAGCCGAGGCCGGGAAAAGCGTCACGGTCCACCCCCTGCGCCAGACGCCGTTGCCCCCGTGCAGGCCGCGAGTGCTGAGCCAAGAGCACAGCCGGAGATGGTGGTCGTCTCTGTCGACGACCCGCTAGGGCTTCGCTATGAGCTGCAGTGCAAGGCACGCCACATCGCCAGCCTTGAGGAACGCGTTCACCAGCTTGAAGAGGTCCACGCAGTGGACCAGCAGGTGGTATCGACCCTGCAGAAGCTTGTGGCGCAAGAAGAAATGCGCAACGGGAACGGCATCGTAGCCGCCGCACGTCTGCCCCCACCTCCGCCTCCACTGCCCATGACCACGGCGTCGTGGTCATCCCGGTCACCGCTGCGAACACCATCGCGGGCGTGGCCGGCACGCGACCCGACGCTGGTGGAAGGCCACAGAAGCCCCACCGCCCTCCTGTGGGACCCCCGCCCCGGCAGCCACAGCAGCGCGACAAGTCCACCAGGCACCACGGTGCGAAAGCGACTGGCACCCAGCGAGTACCGGCAGCGCTACACCTCGCTTTAAGGGCGTCCTGCGCACCCCTTCGCGTGCCGCCATGTTTCCTGGAGAGAGGTGGTGGGGGTGGGGGTGGGGCACTGTCACGGAAAGAACCAAAACGGCGAGGTGCCAGCACAGCACAACGTGAGCAGGCGCGCCGTCACACTTGAAACTCTCTTCAACTCTCTCTCTCTGTCGATGTGTTTTGCCAGTGGGTGCACTCGCTCCCCTCCATAGCAGTGTGCTCCGTCGACCGACCAAGCATCGTCGAAGAGAAGCGCCTTCTAGAAGGCTCCCTCCCTTCCTTCTCTTGGGTTATGCGTCCGCCCCGAACACTCATGACTACTCACCACGCACGCACTTTAGCGCCGGGGTGGGTGGCGTGTCTTTCATGCTTGCGCGTATTGCCAGTCATGCATCTGACCACTGCAGGTCGAAACAGCTCTGTCGTCCTCACGCCTCGTCTCCTCGTCGGATTGCTGCTTCTCTTTATCCGAAGAAGTGGCGCGAAACACACGTGACTCGTGCGGCGCTGTCTTCGCTGCGCTCGGCGCACGACCGCATCACTCTCCCCGGGCGGCTTTACCTCGTCAACACCGCGGATGGCGCGTACGCTTGGACTACGTCTCCGCGCGCGCCCCCTTCTTTGATTTGTTGTCCTTTACTCCTTCCCTCCCTAGCCAAGTCGTCCATGCTGCGATCTGCCAACCCCGCGATCGCCAAGGCGCTGCAGCCCCTCATCGAGGGGCCCAAGTTCGCTGTCGTGTACTGCGGCAATCACCAGTACAAGGTCAGCGCTGGCGACGTCATCGCCGTTCAGCGTCTGCGCGCGCCCATTGGGAGCCTAATAGCGCTCAAGAAGGTGCTTATGGTCGGCGGACCGCGCTTTACCGCCGTTGGCCGGCCGCTGCTGGAGCACGTGCGAGTGACCGCAGACGTTGAAGAACAGAAGCGTATGCGCAACGTGGTGTCGCTCTTCTCCACGCCAGGGCGCCGACGCTTGCGATGGGTAGACGCGCAGCACGCGGCTACAATACTGCGCATCCGTGAGGTGGTCTACGAGCCGACGGTGGTAGGCGAGCTCGACAAGTACGACGGTGTATTGCTGAAGGACTTCCACGCAGACAGGCACCCGAACCCGGTCTTCACGGCCGATGATGGCTACGACTTGTACTACCCGAAAGACTGGGATAAGGTCGAAGAGGCCTCAGCTTTTCTAGAGATGATGGGGGCCCCTCCGACGGAGAAGTAGCTCCGACAGGCGTGCGTACGCACGCCCCCTCCTCCTTCCTCCTCCTTCACCCTCCTTCCCTCTCGTCGACGTGCGGGGGCTGGCGAGTGATGCAGACGTGCATTTCTGTTGTTGATGTTGTTGCGTCGTTTCCGATGTGTCTGCGTTTCTGTGAATGCCTCGAATGTTGCCCTTGATGTGGTGAAGGACGGCGGCACCCATTTCTGGAGTCGTCAAATGCGGGTATGTTTTTGTTGTTGTTGTGCATTGTAGCGCCGGCGTTGGGTGGTCCGCAGCATCACCGCCTGACGATCTCGTTGTGCGGGTATGTTCGCCCTTCACGCTGATGGGGAGGGGCGGATGTCCTCCGCCATGTCATGCGTTTTCATAACAAAGGAAATCGAACAAGACGTGCAAGGACGACGAAAGAGCGAGAGTACGCGCTGGCGGTCGTGGACGCGCATGACAACTTCACTGGCGGCGCCGCGTCTCTTTTCGCCTATAACAGTGTGCGCTTTTGCTCTTGGCTTTCAAAGTGGCCAGGACATGTACCCTGCCTTGACTACGGATGTATATGCATACCTGTGTGTGTGTGTGTGTGTGCGTGTGCAGGTGATGCTGATCACAACTCGCGTCTTTGACCGTCCCTTCTCTCTCGTTGTACCTTTACTGTCTTTCTTCTTCTATCCTCTCTCCTCGGGTCCCGCCACGACCCCTCATGGCACACACGCTCCTGCTGCTGGCGTTCGGGTGTGTCTGCATGCGTGGTGTGTGCGTGTGTGTCCCGCCAGCTCTGCATCCCCTCCCTTGCTGCAAGCTCGAATCTGCAACGGGTCCTCCCCTTCTCCTCTGTTTTCTCCAGACGTTGACGAGTGCGACTGGTCGGTGCCTTCCTCCAAGCTCTGAGCCCGATGGCTGCTTGGACGACCTCATCAAGTCCGGCGAGGGTCAGGAGGCACCGGCGCGGTGGTCACGTTTTGCTGCGTGTTCTGGAGGTGGCACTGATGATGGCGCTCCTGCTTCCCGCGACGTGCTCCAGCGCGTCACTCGCAGCAAAGGCGGTGGACGATCATCCTGTTGCGGCGCATGAGGACGCGCACGTTCGGTCAGCACGGTTAGCGAGCGCAGCGGCAAAAGCGGCGTTGGATGTGAAGGAGTCGAACGCGCATGTGCTGCGTAGACAGATGGTGCGCGAGCTGAACAAACAGGAGTGGTACCTCCTCGACGGCGATCAGCTGATCCCTAGAGACGGCAAGAAGATCGCACACCCGCGCCAGCGGCGCTTCGCGCCGCTCACGGAGGCCCGTGAGGAAACCCTTGAGTGCGTGCCGTCATCGCCACGAGCAGCACAGACCCACGTCCACCCGGGTCTGAATTCAACACCGGCTGGTGACCATCACCGTGACCACGCCACTGTTCATGCGTCACAGAACGCAGCTCTCGTGAAGAAGTGTCAGTGTCGTACCGAACGCCGCGCACCGGTCACCTCCTCGCACCGGAAGCACAAGGCAATGGTAGGCGGAGCCGTTGACAGTGCGGCCGCAACATACGCTGACGCGGAGCCGCCCCGCATCCCTCTCGACTCCCTCCGTCTTGTGATTCGCTTTGAGGAGGAGGCTGCCGCCGAGGACAATGTCGAAATCCACGAGCACGGGGTCGGCAAGCATGCCTCGCGGCAGCGTAGGGCACCACATGACAGCCGGCGGTCGCAGGAGCATTCGGCTCATGGTCACAGTAGAGGCCTTGTGCACCGGCGCAGGCGCGCTGGCAGCAGCCATGTGCACCGCGGTCATGGTTTCTCGCTGCTTTTAAGACAGCCAGAACAGGGTGTGCGCAGCCTAGCCGTGGCACCGCAGCCGGTCATTGAAGTAGCGGATGCGGAGCACAACGCCATCAAGCGTGGCAGCGATGGCGGCGCCGCCGCGGCGCTCGTGTCCGCTGATGCCAAGAGCGTCACATCTACGACCCTGTCGGAAGAAGATCTACGGCATCGCTGCCTCGTGGCTAACAGCCGGGACTCGAAGGCAGCTCTCATGAAGGCGCTGCAGGAGGGCAGGTTGCGTGAAGACTGCCTGATCGTAGCCGCCGAAGTAGGCAACGACATCCCGAGTAACGAAAACAGCGCGAAGGGCGCCGTGGCGATGATGTCGCTATTTGTGTCGACCCTCTTTGGAGCTTTTCTCTTCGCCTTCTGATTCAACGGCAGAATGCCGGGCAGGGGCGGTGAGGGGAGGGAGGGAGGAGGGGGAGGGCGCGCGCTCATCTCTGCATTCTTCAGTAGGCATTAGTATATATCCGTCTGTGTGTGGCTGTGTGTGCCTGTCTGCACATCCCAGAGATCGGTGATGTGCTAATCGCCCTCTGCTCTTTTCGGCTCTCATCCCCAGCATACCGACTCCTCGCCCGGCAAGCACCATGGCATCTCTGCTTCTTTGCTTGATGGGAATGTCCCTCTTCTCGCATGTGCCTTTGCTTCCTCTCCCGTGACGACGATGCCGGCCACCTCACCCCGCGGTATCACAGGGTCCAGTGCCCTCCCCTCCTCCTCCCACTCGCTATGGGGCGAGCCAGGTAGCCTGCAGCCTACCCCTCGGGCACGGCTGGCGGGGTCTCAGTGTCCGTCGGACAGGTCTGGGCTGGCGCTGTGCCGAAGGAGACGTGCGGTCATGGGCATGCCTCCCCCAGCGGCGTTTCTGCGTTCGTTGCGTTGCAGCGATGATGTGGAGCGTGATCCTTGATTGAGCCTGCGCTGCATGCGGTGGAATGGCAATGAGCTCAACGACGCCCCACAGCGCTGGTTGACTCGGTGCCTTGACGTAGCCGCAGTGCAACCGGGTTGAGGCGAACTATGGTTGCGCATACACAATATTTGCGGTCATCTTCGCGGTAGCACGGAGGCGTTGACAAGAATTTTTTTTGCTGTTTCTCTGTGAATACATGTGTGTGTGTGTGTTACCCCTCCCCCCTCGTTCTTCCATCTTTCATTGCACGTCCCCGCTGATGTTGTGTGTGAAGAACGACAAGACGGCAACAGCAAGTGCGCCAGCGGGCGAACAGCACCGCTGCTCCCCCGCCTCTGTCTGTCTCTCATCATTATTTTCCATCCATCCCCTTTGTTTTTGCTTTCTCGTGTCTTCGTCTTGCTGTCGACTTGCCAGGCAGCAACTCATACACCACCCCGCCACCGACTCTCCGGTTGTGTGGCTCCGCTCGGAGGCGTGCATGCTCGACGAGGCGTATCGTCGACTGCGTTGTTCTATACACCCGATGACGACGTCCATAAAAACGGTGCACACTTCCCTCCCCTCCCCTCCCCTCGCCACCACCACCCCTGGCGCCCTGTTCGCATTGTTGTACGTTTGGTTGTTGTTGCTGTGCCGTTGTCTGTGCTCTCTTGTCTTCCTTGTCGTGGGCTTCTCTCTTGCTGGCTTGCGCCGCACTCTCCCTCCCTCTGTTTGTGTGTGTGTGTGTGTCGCGCGCTTTGGGGGGGGAAGTGATATCCCCTCTTCGTCATTCACGCCGACAAGGGAGAGAGACTTGCCTCTTCTCCTCGAAAGAGAAGCGGCACTGCACGCAAGCTCACGCGCCCCCACCCGTGTGCATCGCAGGACCCGATGGACAAGCAGGATGACGCCCGCGATGCTGAACACTTGCGTGACATGGAGAGCGTAGAAACCGCCCACCGGACGTCGGCGATTGGTGCGCCGTCTTCTTCGCTGGTCATGGCATCCCACGCCGCCGCCTCCTCGATCGTGTCCTTGGGTGGCCCGTCGACCTCCTTAGACACAGATGCAGTTGCACCGCCGGCAAGCACCCACGTCGCCAGCCCGCGTCCTCTTAGCACCTCGATCGGAAGTGATGCGTTCGCAAACGCTGGCGGAGCGCTGCTCGTGCCGTCGGCAGTTGGCCGGCACAACAAATTTCTGCGGACGCACAAGGTGCTTATCGTCGGTGAAGCAGGCGTGAGCAAGTCGAATCTCATGCACCGGTACTGCTACAGCGAGTACGACCCGGCGCTGCCCTCCACGATTGGGGTAGAGTTCTGCTCTCGGGAGGTCAGAATTCCATCTGGGCCGGTCGGGGTCACCGAGACAGTCGTGCTGCAGCTCTGGGATACTGCCAGCCAGGAGCGCAACGCGGGCGTCATCAGCAACACCTTCTACCGCAACGCGGTCGGCGCCATCATCGTGTACGATGTGGCACGGCGCGAGTCACTGCTGAGCGTGCAGCGTTGGGCAGCGCAGGTGACACAGCTGGCGCGCGACGACTGCGTGTGCGTCGTCGTTGGTGCTAAGCTGGACTTGCTGGACGCGAACGCAGCCGCAACGTCGACGTCTGCGGGTTCGCTCGAGGCGCTGCAGCAGGAAGCGGATCGCATCTCACACGCGATGGGCATGCGAAACTTTATGACGTCGGCGCTATCGGGGAAAGGAATGCTGGAGGCCTTCACGCACCTCATACTCGCTGTACATGCCGTGCAAGCGGCATCGCTGCATAACAACGTCATTGTCTCCGGCAGATATCAGACAGGGTGCAGCAGCCACGTCAGTGGTGCTTCAGTGCGGGAGGCGCAGACGCAGACGGCAGCAGCCGGTGTCCCTGCCTCTTCGGCGGATGTGACGGATGGCGCTGAGGGACTCCGCGGCTGGCCCGACGGAGACGGTGCGTCATCGTCACTGTCGCGCGTGGTGTCGACGCCGCGGGCGAGCGGGTACACCGGCGCCTCTCCTTCGGCCGGCCAGATGCAGCGGCAGCCGTCTTCACATGCCAAGAAGACGCTGGACCTACGAGGCTTCGGCAGCTCTGAGGCGGGTCTCGGCGCATATGAAGCCTCGCCTACATGTAGTGGAGGGTGGGGGTGCTGACAAGCGACAAGGATGATGGTGTTTTTCGTTTCGCCGCCTTCAGCCCCCCCCCCCACACACACACACTACCCCATACTACCCCACCCCTTCCCGGTGTCCTCGCTGTTTACATATCTGCACTTGTATATACATATACGCATGCATGTATATATGTGTGTAGGCGAGAGAGAGCGCTTTCATGCCGTGCACGTATGGCGTTGTGCAGCAGCTCCCTCTCGCCCAAGTCTCCTTATCCCATGTGCACTTTTTCCTTGTTTTTATCTCCTTCTTCGCGTTCTTTGTTGGCGATGCTGGAGTGTCTGCAGAAGCGTTGGTGTTATAGACGTGTGTGTGTGTGTGTGTGTGTGTGTGTGTGTGTGTGTGCGTGTGTGTGTGTGTGTGTCTTAGTGGTGGTGGACGGTGAAGGGGCGCGTAGGTGCGCGCAGAAGCACACGGGCACACGCGTGCACGCGAACTGACCTTCTCTGCAAAAGCGAAATCGCGAAGGGAATGGGAGAGATGACGCCTCCCCCTCCCCCCCCCCCACGCACACACACACACGGCGCCCGCCCTCCTCGCGCGGGGAGGGGGAGGGCGCACCACATCTCACTTTTTCCGGTGGTTCCGGTGAGGTGGCTCAGATACAGAAAGGGAGCTAAAAAATAACGTGAAGAAAAGACGGAAGATGCATACCTGCGTAGGTGTAGAGAACCTTCAACAGGCACGTAGAGCTTGTCCTCTACCTTGGGCCGCTCTGCACGCGCATGCCAGGGGTCATCGACATGAGGCTGCATGGTGCCCTGTCCGGACGCCGATGATCCACCGGTCTTCTCTGTTGCCGCATCTTTCCCCCCTCTCTCTGTTGGCCTACGCCCTTGTCAACTCTGGGCACCTCGAATGCGCGTTGCCTCGGCAGCAAGAGCACACGCACGCACGCGCATTACTTTTCGTAGGACACGGGCGCCCATGCCATGTCGCAGCGCATCACGCCGCTGACGCGCAATCAGCTGCTAGAGCTGGAGGCGCTCGTGCGCAATTTAATCAGTGTCGTCACGCAGCAGCACGCACAGCCGTCAGCAACGCCCGCCTCGGTGGGGGAGCAGAGTTGGCCACTCAGCGCTTCATCGACGCCGACGTCAGTGAATCTCTCGAACAGCGGAAGCTGCGCGAAAGTTTGCGCGTCCACGCCGCTCTCAAACGGGGGCGCAGGCGGTGGCCCCTGCGCCGCCCCCTCCTTCCCTGGGACGCTGCATGATGCACAGGCGCCGCAGTTGCCGGTTGCCGCACCATCTGACCAAGACGACGACCCTTCATCCTACCTTGTTGACGGCGGCGTCAGCGACCCCCATCACCGTCTGAGTAATCCACAGCCCGACCCAGCCGCAGCAGCACCGGCCGATCACGCCGTGCTGCACGGTGCCTTCATTGACGTTCTTACCGACCCGTGTACCGCCACGACGTGGCGACTCTACGACAAGATCGAGTATATCGTTTGGTGGTCCTATCGACCGCCGAGCTGCACGAAATGCGGCATGCAGGACGCGTGGATGCCATCCGGCGACGTCGAGTTCCAGTGTGCCTTCTGCTTGAGTGGCGCCGGCACGACTCGCAGCAACGCCATCGTGGAGGACACGGCGGCGGCGAAGCAGGATCAGGCAGGCATGGAGGACAGCGACGACGACGACGACACAGGCGGCTTTGCTGCCGTTGGAGGCCGCCCCCGGGCAGGGAAGCAGCCCGGCAGCAGCGGCAGCGGTGCAGGCGGCGGCGGCCCCATTGACGCGTACATCTTCTTCTACGAGTGGTTGCAGCGCATTCCCCTCTTAGGACCAGCAGGGCCCATCTCAGCGGCCAGCGCAGGCAGCTCAGGCAACCGCCTGGACGGCGCAGCGAGGCCAGCTAGCCAGCGTGCCCCGGCGTCGTCATCGACCAATGGAGCGGGCACTCGCGCAGGTGTTTTTCCATCGTCCGCCGGCGGCAGCCATCGCGCCGAGCGGCATGGCGGCGCAGCGGCCGGCAACGCTGCCGGCGCGGGAGCAGGTGGAGGAACCGGCAGCAGCAGCAGTAGCGTTCTCCTACCCGCGGGCGAGTCGCTGCCGATGGTTCTCCGGGCGGCGTACGACATGGGGACTCTGTTGACGGCCCCCGGGCTCCCGCGCGGCACGGCACCCGGCCTTCGGGCCGCTGCCTTGTATCTAAGTCTCCTCCTCCATCGTTTTGTGTCGCTGTTCCCGCTATTCTGCCTAGCCGGACGTACCCCAGCCTCCGCGGCAACCGCAGGAGCCACAGCATTGGCAGCAGTGGAAGCTAGCCAGCACCGTGGGCTGCACGAGGCGGCGGGGGCAGAGGCTCACTGCACTGACGTGGAGCTGCAGTGGGTGGACGTGGAGTTGATCGGCGCCCTCCTCGGCGTTTCCGTGCCATCCTTCTTTGATTCCACCGAGGTGTCGCTGCAGCACCTGCAGAACGTCTTCACGGTGGCCGCCGCGTACGGCGTGCCGAGTGTGCTGTGGCACCCGGGGCGCATTCCAGGGCGCGTGGAGACAATGAAGGTGCTGAAGGAGAAGATGGTGCCGCTCTGCTCCGTGCCATTCGCGGCGGCAGGTGTATCAGGGCTCTGCCCAGAGCACACAGCAATGATCGTCGCGCTCGAGCTCGCGCGGCGGGTGGATGCGCAGCCGATCGCCGTCTCCTCCACCTCGCCTGCGGCAGCGGCGCAGAACGCGCAACGGATTGGGATGTGGCTCGACGCCCTCGGGCTGTATCCCACCCGCAAAGCGTACCGCGATGCACACAGCTATCATCAGTACGTCGTGACGGCAGAGAAGCGGCAGGATAGCGGCGACAGCGCAGCCGACGGTGACGCTGCACAAGACCGCCACCGCATCTTGGCGTCGTGGGAGAAGACGCTGACTGAGTTGGCAGGCATGAAAGACCCGCAACTGATAGCCGCGGCCGAGCGGCACACGCGTCGGCACGATGGCAACGTTGACCGCGCCAAGTGGCTCTTCCTCACGACATCCACCTCGCCCTTCTACAAGCGCTTCGAGTGGATCCTTACCTCTCCGTGTGCGAACGCGCTCCTGCACGTGTTTGCGGCGGTGTTCCGCATGACCCCAATGGAGCTGGCGGACATGGCGCTACGCAGCGGCATCTACCAAGGACCCGCGAGCGGCTTCGTCGCCACGCTGCGCACGGCGGTGCTGCGTGGCGCCTACGACGTCATGCCGCTGGCCCGGCGTCTGTCGCCGCTGACGTCGTCGTGGATGTGCACGTACATGGCCCTGCACTCCGGCGACCGCCTGCCACTGCTCACGGCGCTGCGCCAGCTGAACGATGCGCAGAACTCCACACGGGACCGGCAAGCGGCGCTGACGCGGCTGGTGCAGCGCGTTCTCCGCAAGCATCAGGCCCCACAGCTGTACCAGCTGAACTTTGTTCTCCGCGTCACGGAAGAAGTCGAAAAGCACTTCAACGGCGTCTACTTCCTGTCAAGCGTCCTCTGGCAAGAAGGCCTCGCCATCTTCACGTGCCTGCGGTCCGGTCGCAAGACAATCACGCTGAACCGGTACACAAATCGCATGTCCCTGTGTTACATGAACGCCAAGGAGAAGCATGTCGACCACCTGAGCATGCACGTCGTGCCCCCAGTGGTGGCGGCGGTGGAGACGGAGGCGACACGGTTGGTGATGGAAATGGCGCTGGGTATCAGCACGGCGTCTGTTGGTGACCCATGGGGGAACGTTGTTCGCAGCCTCGACAAGTGTGCGCGCGTGCGGCGCCGCATGCGAGTACCGATGCTGGCGTCGCGCCTCGACGCACTCGCCTCCATCCGCGAGCACGCCAGCACCGTCACTCGCCAGCTGCAGCAGTTTCCGTCCTTCTTTGGCGGCGCCGGCGGCCAGCTGATCTCGATGGGGCCGACGCTGCTGGGGTGGGGTGACGCAGAGACGTTGCTGGCCTCGGCGCCACCGCTGGATGTACAACAGCTGCGTCGCGATCTACAGTTGAACTACCTTTGCCTGCCGCATGTGTCACTCCTCGCAGGGCTCTCTGAAGACCGCGTCGTGGCGATGTACGCGTCGCTGGTGGGGCTCCTAGAGCTGATCCACCTACGCCTTGCGGAGTCGGCCGCGGCGGCATCTGCGAGCAGCACCGCTGCAGCACTCAGCAACTGGGTGGAGGAGCTGCTTTATGTGGACGACGAGGACCAGCGTGTGCAAGTGGAGGTGGACGCACTGCAGCAGGGCCTTGGCACTGCGGCAGCCACGGGCTGGTCACCGCCAGCTTATCGCAACAGCCATCCTGGCACGCCGAAGCTGTCACGCAGCCCAAAGTCGAAGTTCTTGGCAACGTCGGCCTCGACCAACGCACCCCTTGGTGGCGCTTCCCCGGCCTTTGCTGCGTCCTGCGGCGCTGGCGGCGGCGGCGGAGTGCGGCACAATAACGGACGGCCTCGCGGGTTTTCGCCGCCGCTGGCACGGCAGCCCTACACAATGACCCCGCCATCTGTGGCACCCATCCGCAGCCCCATCCTGCACTCGTCGACGGCCACCTCGGCCTTTACACCCTCCCACAACGCCGTCTCAACGCCGACAGCACATCGCTTGCGCACCCCACCGCTGGGGTACGCACCCAACAGCTGCAGCGGCGGTGGTGGTGGCGGCAGCTGGAGGGCGCGGGATGTATGTGTCGCCGACGGGCTGCCACTGCCGGACCTGGAGCTCGCGGAGAGCACGGCCGACATCGCACAGCTGACGTCGAACCTGCTGTTAGGCGCACGACAACAGCCGCAGCCCCTCAAGGGGCAGCGGTGCCGACGGTGCCGTCGGGGCGACAGCGACAACGACGGCGACGCGGTCGGCAGCGATGACAGCAGCGACGATGAGGATCGCGGTCTGCCGAAGGCTTTCACCGACGGGGACGGCGATGGCGACGAGCAGCAGGAGAGGATGCTGAAGAAGAAGGCGACCGAAGCCAATATGGAGCGCCAGCGGTGCGACGACTTCATGCGCCTCCTTCGGCAAGCTCTACCGCCGTACTGGGAAGTACTACTCGGGGCAGCAACAGACCTCTCCGCGTCACTCCTGTCCACCAGCGGCGGGGACAGCGACGAGGACGAAGACGAGGACGAAGACGAGGACGAGGCCGAGTCGACTACCCGGGGCGGTAGGCGGCGCAGGGCATCGCCGCGGGATCGGCGAACTCGACGGCCAGGGCCAACGACGGCGTCGCGGCCGACCCGGCGGGGCGACGGTGGTAGTGCTGACACGGGAAAGGGAGCTGGTGCCTTGGAGTTGCCCAGTGAAGCCCTCGTCACGCACAAGCCCTTCAACATGTTCGACGCAGAGGAATGCCGCCGACGTCTGCGCCGCCTCTACACCTTCATCAGCACCTACGAGCGACGGAGGATCACGCTGCTCCAGCTGGCCGCAGAAGGGAAACTGCCAAAGATGGCGACTGCGGCGGCTGCCGTGCGGTCGCCGAAGTTGCACAACGGGAGCCCTCTCACCCCGGCGCGTGCCACAGCCACCGCGGCGGGTGTCGGCCTTTCCACACCGCTGCGTCTCTCCCCTCCGCCGCGGCTCGTGTCCCCCTTGCTGCCACCGAAACCGGTCGGCGGCGATGGTGGCACCACTGCGGCTCAACGCTCGCCACCGCACTGCCAGCAAGTGTCCCCGCCCATTCGAGCAGCTGCCCCGCAACCGCGCCAGCGTGGCGAGGGCGCCGCCGGTGGCGGTGGCTCACCGCGGCCGTCACCGTCCCTCTCCCCTGTCTCGTCGTCGCAGTCGAGCCGCAGCAGCCCGCGACGGCAGCATCAGCGTCGCTCACTGCCGCAGCAGTCCGGCGCACGCCTCAAGTCGGCACAGAAGAGTGCATCTGGTCTCAGCGGCAGCGTAAACCCGAGTAAGCAGCGCAGCGGCAAGCGCACCTTCGGCGACGTGCGTGGCAATGGCGGTGGTGGCGCCGGTGCGGCTGCGGTTGCGGTCGAGGCCGGCGTTGGTGACAACTTCGCCTTGCCGCCATCGGAAGTGGCGTGGCAGGAGTCGTGCGTCAGAACCACTACTTTGTCGCGAGGAACGGGGGTGGTGGCGGGAAAGGGGACTGCCCGTCGGGCGGAGCACGTGAGCGACGGAGGCGAGCAGGACAGACGAACATCACCCCCTGGGCGCTGGTGCGACAAGCCGTCAGCGAATGAGAACGACGACGACGATGACGAGGAACACCCCTCGAGCAGCAACTCGGACGTTGAAAGAGAAGGTGATTCCCACGGCTGCTGCCAACCCCTCTACCTCGCGTCGAGCGAGGATAATGAACAGCAGCGGCAGACGCCATCCATGCGAGTGATGCAGCTGCGGAAGCGCTGGCGAC
Organism: Leishmania arabica; assembly: GCA_000410695.2. Taxonomy (NCBI): domain Eukaryota; phylum Euglenozoa; class Kinetoplastea; order Trypanosomatida; family Trypanosomatidae; genus Leishmania; species Leishmania arabica. The sequence continues at coordinate 253,785 of CM004655.1, read as the reverse complement.
CGAGCAGTGACCACGAGGATGGTGACAAGGACGCCGATGAGGATCACCCACGGCGGCGCACAGAGAGCAGAAACGGAGATGAGAACACAGATGAAGCATCACGTGCTGAAGAGCAGCACCGTCGCAAGGCCAAGAAGACAGGTCGGCGAAGACGTCGTCAGGAGCAGACCTTGCAGCAGCACCAACAGAGGAAGCAGGTGTCGTCGCGGTCCCCGCTTCACAGTCATGAGCCAAGCAAGGATGGTGCCAGTTGCTCCCCAGAGGTGCGCGCTGGAAGAGGGGGACCAGGCTCTGTTGACAGTGTATCATCGAGGACCGGGTCACCAGGGCTGCCACCTCGTCCAAGCAGAGCCGAGATGGAGGCCAAGGGCAGCCCTGTGCCACCTTCCCAAGCAGTGCCGTCGATCCGTGCTCGAGCCAAGCGGTCTGCCTATCCCGCTGCCACCTCTGCTGCGCCGGTCGGAGATGCGGATGCCTACGACGCGGACACAAACTAGCTAACTTGCTCAAGCGCGCTTTAAAGTGCGCGCGTCTGTCTGTGTCGGTGTGTTGGTGTGCGATCGGCCTATCCCTTTCTTGCATTCGCCTTCCCACCCCCTCTCGCCAGCTGTGCGCGTCGTCGCGCACGCTTCCGTTGGCGGAAGGCTCATAATCACGAAACGAGGATGCGGGCAGCAAGCATTATATGAAACAATAAAACGAAGGAAATCGAAGCAAGCAACAACGATAGACGGCGAATGGCAAGTGTGCATTCGTGAGATGCAGACACGGCGTGGCCCCCAGGGGGCCACGCCACTCCGATAAGTGCCTTTGTGCGCCCCATTCACTCACAGGAGCACGGAGTTCCAGTCATGGTGGCGGTCTCTCTTCCCGAGGCTCAGAATCCTGCAGTGACAGCAGACGTATGGACCTGGAGAGCTTCTGTGTCGTTGTATTCATGTCTCCCTCTCATGCCCATGCACAACCCCCTTCCTCTGCGTATCCCCTTTTACGTTGGGCCTTCTCTATCCTTGCCCTTCTGCATCATAGCTGTACACGGACATACATGCACACACAAGCACCCAAACTGACGCCCATCAAGTGGCATCTGACTTGTCGTGTTCGCTCCTGTTCTCCCTTCGTCTTTCTTCGGACTGACCCTCAGACTTTCCCATCTCTCTTGCCGTCATTCGTTCTGCCTCTGTTTCGTGCGGAGGGGTTTCGAGTTCGTTCTCTTACGCTGTGGTGGTGTGTCTCGCTGGTGTACGCCCACACCCACCCACCACGCTCACAACGCACGCTCAAGCATTGGCCTCTGCGCCGTTTAAGAGACGACGAAACACACCTCCGCAAACCACACCCGTAACACGACACACACGTATACATATACATATAACAACGTAGGCAGAAGGAAGTGCGGGCGCAAAGCTCCTTTCTTGTGTGAGTGTGAGTGTGTTATTATTTTTGGAGGGAGGGGTTGTTGTTATTGTTTCTTCTTTGTTTTTCGCTTTACTGAAGGTCGTAGAGTCACAAACTGTGCGAATCGCGTGACGTTGCGAGCACCTGTGGCACAACGCGCGCGTACAGCCTGTTTCCTGCCGACTACGCCCTCTCCCTCCCTCCCTCCCTCCCTCTTTGTGTGTTTGGTTTTTGGGTTTTCATTTTTAGGGGGTGAGGTCTCCATAACGTTTTTTTGTTGTTCCCTCGTTGATACCTTGCCGCTGCCGCCTCCTCCGCCGCCGCCCATCCCTCCTCCTCCTCGCTGTTGTGTGTGTGTATGTGTGTGTGCGCGTGTGTTGTTGTCTGCCAGTTTGGGTCGCAGTCAAGGGTTAAGGGATCGTCTCACGCCCATCTTGTTGTTCGCCGCCGGTCCACACCTCCCCACTCGCTCGCTTTCCACGGATACACACGCGCCTTTTTTTCTCTGCGACACCATAAGTTTTTTTTTGCCCTCCTCCTCCCCCGTCGTCATACATGGACCCTGGAGGGGAGACTCTCCTCTAGCTTCCTTCTCTCCTCTGTGTGTCTGTGTGTGTGTGTGTGTGTGTGTGTTTCGGCGTCCGGGTGAACACGTCGAGGCGTCGGCGAGTCGAGCCTGCGCTGCACAGAGCACTGGTAGAGCAGTCAACAGCGGCGAACCCGCGGTCGCGCCCTCCCACCTTCCTCTCTGCGCCATAAGAGCACTGGTGAGCCACACCAGCACGCACACCCACAGGCACATGCATATGTGTATATATTCACGGATATCTTATACATACATCGACTCCATAGTCTCCCAAAAAGATGGCGCGCGCGGTGCTGCAGGCGATGTTGAACATCGGTGGTCTGCCGAGCCAATTCGTCGGCGATATCGCGGAGACCTTCTTTGATGACTACTTCGACGTCCTCGTCTACAGCGAAGTGCTGTACGTGCTCATAGTCTTCCTCGGCCCCAAGGCGATGGAGAGCCGCGAGCCGTATCGGCTGAGGTACCTCATTGCCGCGTGGAACCTAGCGCTTTCCTTTCTTTCCTTGTGTGGCACTATCGGCGTTAGCATCATGCTCATGCACTCGCTAGAGGAACGTGGCTTGTACGAGACGACCTGCTACCTCGACAAGAGCCTCTACGACGGCGAGCTCACCTTCTGGCTCTTCGCGTTTCTGCTCAGCAAGATCCCAGAGATGCTTGACACGGTCTTCCTCGTTCTCACGAAAAAGCCTATCATCTTCTTGCACTGGTACCACCACCTCACGGTGACGGTCTTCTGCTGGTACGCTGGCTACACGCTTATTGCCAGCGGCGTATGGTTCGCCAGCATGAACTACGCCGTGCACACTGTCATGTACTTCTACTACTTCCTGTGCTCTCTGGGCATGCGCAAGCTCATTCGGCCGATCGCGCCGTTCATTACGGGGGCGCAGCTGCTGCAGATGGTCGTGGGCACGATCATCGTTCTCTACACCTTCTACCATGGCTACATCAGCGAGCGCGGCTGCGGCGTTGACCACCGCACGATTCGCATGGGGTTGTGTATGTACGGCAGCTACTTTGTGCTCTTCGCGACGCTTTTTGTTCGCCTTTACATGAAGAAGGGTGCGGCGACAAAGTCCCGGAAGACGGAGATGGCGGCAGCGGCAGCTCATCCAAACGGGAAGCCTGTCAATGGTGTAACGAACGGTTGCAGCGTTGCAGCCATGAAAAAGCAGTGAGTGAGGAAAAACCGACAACCACACGGAAAGGCCGCCGGAAAAATGGCCGCTGCCTTCTCCTCTCCCACACACTCCTGGTTTGCGCGCCCTCTCCCTGTGTTTGCCGCCCTCGTAGGCAAGAGGGGCTTCACGGGGCGAAGGGAGCCTAGAAGAAGGGAAACAGAGGAACGGGGGCCAAGAGGTTCGCACTCACGTGCTTAGACTGATACATAGGCACACATACACACACACAGACAGACAAGCGAAGTGAGTTGCGCTCATGCGCAGCACGGAAAGGGCAAGGAGCGGACGTCTTCTTTGTGTTTTTTTTTCATCGCTCCTTCCCTCTCGTTGGCGCTGGTCGTCGAAGTGGCCCTCGCGACAGTGTACGCCTGCGCTGCAATTTGTTGCCTTGATCTTTTTTCTTGTTTGCTTCTTTTTCGACGGAAAGCTTCACAGCGGAGGAGGTAAGTGCGCTGGCGAGAAGCAGTAACGCGCCACACGCAATGCCTTCCGTCCGCTTGTGCGTCTGTGTATGTGTACATGCGTACTAGGAGGATAAGTCTTTCGAAGACAAGTGAGTAGTGATATACCTCGCCTTTCGTCTTCTCCCTCATGTTCCCCAACCCCCACCCCTTCTCTCTCGCGGCTAATAAGAGAAATCAGCTCCGCCCTGACGGGAAGAGGAAGACAATTTCGGATAGCCGTAAAGATTCATCTTCAGCATTAGCCCATGCACAGACACAGACACGCACAGACAGACTCGCCGCGTCGTCTGCACCACGCTGGGGTTCCTCACCCACGCCTGGAGCGATCCTGGCAGAGTTTTAATCCAAAAGAAACAAGAAAAAAGAAATACCCGCGCCCACCGGTGCACAGACTCGTTGCCCTACATACACAATACGCCTCCACTCTGTCGGTCACTGAGCTTTATGAGGTCTACATGCCCTTTCGATCAGGACGGCATCGCAGCAGTCTCGTTGGCGGACCCTCCATTTGGGAAGACTCCCATGGGTCGCGTTGTTGCACCCCCAACGCACCCATCATACACATCTCTCGCGAAACGACGTAGATCTTGCCGGGGTGTGCATGACACAGGTCGAGAAGGGCGAGCACAGAAACCTCGCGTCGGTTCAGGAATTCCGCTCCGTCTTGGAAGAGGTGTGAGGTTGAGATGGCCAAACTGCGCACTGCGCGCACACGCCCCACACAGTATCCCCGGTCATTGCCGTTCCGCCTCAAATACAATGACCCCCGCCTTACGGGGGGCTGCCGCACCCACAATGCGACGCCTACATGGCACAGGGCGCTCCGATGGCGCCCGCATCTTCGAAGGGTGACCGCGAGGAGAGGGAAGCGGCCGAATGAGAACACGCATGTGCTCCCCACGCCTCGAATACGCGCCATCTTGCTCCCGTGCAGGTTACCCGGCTCTCACAGCCTGAAGAGGAGTAAGGGCCATCCTGCAGGCCCTACAAATTCTACCCGAGACCAGCCCATGGAAGCCTACCAGTGGCCAAAGAAGAGCGGAGGGAACCCCCTTGCACGCGGCACTGGTGAAAGCGATGCGCCTTGCCGATCTGTGTTGCAAGATTGAGAGCAAGAGGCAGCAACGAGCGCGGTGCACGGGAAGTACCCCCGACCAGTGCCCCCGCGCGTTCCCAGTGGGCGTCACTCCCGCGCCGCCAGTGACAGACGCGGATGTCGAGGCCCCTCCCCTCACTGGCAGCAACCATTATGGTGTGCCGAGCGCAGCGCCGACCCCTCTCCTTGAATGGGCGCCCATCGCCGTCGTGGAAGAGAAGAAAGGACGTCTCAGGCGGCGGCGCCCTCATTCTCTGGCCGCGACAAGTCAACACAGCTGGCCAGATGAGCAGCGCTACAACGCGGAGGTGGGTCTGGATGCACAGCCATGGGAGAACTCGTGCTCGATGACTGTGTGTGGGAAGGGAGGGGGGACGGATCTGGCAAGGCCATCTTTTCCAGGCGCTTCCTTCCGTGCATCAGCGAAGAGCGCACCCGAATGAGCTTGGCCGTTGGCCCAGCGGTGATGCGGGTGGTGACAGCAACATCGGCCTGCCATCCTATGTGGGCCAAGCGACCCGCCTCCGAAATTCACGTGTAGGTCTCCATCAACAGCATCCAACGGACGGGTGGTCAACAGGCGGCGGAGACAGCTCCGCAGGCGCCCCGAAACGCCGCGGAAAAGTCTAGCTTCACCTTGAATGCCGACGAGACCGGCGTCTGCAACACGTCTGCGTTGGCTGGCGTGGTGCTTGACCACAACTTGGGAACGGGTCTGATGTGGAAAACAGCCGTGCACCCAGCTGAGCATCGATTCGATCGAGCAGCTGACCACGAGGAGGAGCTGGGGCAGCTCATGGGTCGCCTTTGGTGTGCCGCCTGAGTCGTGCACATAACTATTCACAAAGTATGTTTTTTTTCCTCACGGCGACGCGCCGGCTCTGTTCGCAAATGGTCACGAGGCCTCCACTGTGGTTCCTCGTGGGTAGATCTGCCTCAGAGCGCCCGAAGCGAGCTCCGCTTGTGACGCCAACGAGCAGCACCAAATATAAACCGCGTCGCGCCGCAGGTTTCTCGGCGTCTGCCGCAGAGTGCTGCATTCATACAGGTGGCAACACCAGGAGGATGGGGGCGCGCGGTATGCATCCATCCACGTACGAAGCAGATGATCGTCACCCGTAGCCGTTAACGGGGGCGTCAGACGCAAGGAGCATCAACTGGGCCAAACTCTGCGCCGGATCACTGTGCTTTTTCGGACACTCACGCCTTTTGCGAGACGACGAGCCGCAGGCTACCTATAAATCGACAGCGCGCTGGCCCTCTCCGCCCTGCGTAAAGGCTACGCACGCGGTCGTGCAATTTATGCATGAGGATGACTGACCACCCATACGCGCTCACGGCTCAATGCATCAAGTCCGTCGCTAATCCTACAGACAGCCCTACCCGCGACCCCGCATACTACACGTGAGGTGTTCTGACTGGAAGCATGGCGAAGGACACAACATGATGGATAAGGGCGTGGGGAGGAGGTAGACCCTGCACTGTCCGTAGAGGTCATCGAAAAGAAAACGACAAGCGGCAATTCCGAAAGAGCGGAATGCAGAGGCCAACCCTCCCCCCCCCCCCTTGCCCCCTCTACCTGGCAACGTCCAACATTTTTGGCGGCACCGTCTCTGGCAGGCTAGGAAAAAAAATGGGGGATGCGGGCGGGGGGACCCCCTCGCGTCTGCAAATGGCCTTCGTCGCTCGCCCACCTCTTTTCTCTATGATCTCAGAGAAATCGCTGGTTAAAAAAAAATTGACACTTTTTGGAGGAGGGAAGGGGGCTGGAATGGCGCGGCGTCAGCACATCTCCCTCTCTTACCTCCCGCATCCCGCATCCCTCCCCTGCCTGAATTTATCTCTCTGTGTCGCCCTCTTGCTGGCACGCATCATTGTAAGTAATCTCTCTTCTTCCGTTCACATTGCTCTCCGCACGTCTTTGATACAGTGCGAGCTGGTGATGGTATGCATGCTCTCTGAGGATCCGTTCTTCATCATCATTTTGTTTTTTTTGGGGGGGTGGTGTTTGTTGGTGTGCATGTGCATGTCTTCGACCGCTGATTCTTTCTCGCTCCTGCACACACACACACACCTTCCTCAGTCTCCCTCCTTCCCTCCCTCTTTTTGTGGGGGTTTGATTGTTTTTTTTTTCGTCTTGTTCCTCAGTTTTAATTATGAGTGTGCTCGCCTTCTTGTCTTGTTGGTTGTTGTTGGCGTTGTGTCCATGAATGCGTGTGCTCGAGTGCCTCTCAGCGTATGTGGGTGAGTGTAGAGGTGTGTGTGTGTGTGTGTGTGTGTGTTTATGAGCGTGTGTGTAGGGGGGTGTCGTGGCGGCGGCCTCTCTCTCTCTCGCCGCGGCGCTGAGCCTGTGCACTCGAACGAAGAGCAGTGGCACGCCTGGAAGAGCGGTTGTCCATAGGTGGCCAGGCATACACAGAGAGACCGACGAAACGTCGCAACCCACACGCCGCTCATGCACGGCCCCCTCTTGTTGTAGAGGCAACGACACCAGCGTTCAAAAAGAAGATGGGAGGAAAAGAAGTCGCTCTCAGGCACGGGCCCGATGGAATGCGCCCTCCAAACTTCCATCAGTCTCCCCCCCCCCTTCGGCCCTTTAGAGTGCATGTGTGTGTGTGTGTCTGTGTGTGTATTTCCTCGTTCCGTGACTCAGGTCGGTGGTTCACGGTGCACTCATACACACTGCCGTCTTGTTCTCGCCCTCTTCACCACACTCGTCCTCGCGTCTCTGCTTGCTTTCGGATTGTTTGTTGCACGTCATCGGCAAGTCTCCCCACCCCCTCCCCATCCCGCTGTCTGCCTCTGTGTGTATGTGCGTGTGTGTATGTGTGTGTGTGTGTGTTCTTTCTCTTTGCCGTGTGGTCAGCCATGTGCGTGCGCATGCGCATGTAAGTATATGATGTATACGGGTGGCTTGCTTTACTTGGGTTGTTTGTCCCCATCTGTGTTTGTTGTCGCCCTCTTGTCCCTTTCTCTTGCGCTTTTCCCTCGTGCTCTCTGGGTGCGAGTGCGTGCGTGCGTGAGCGGCGACGATGGACATGTCGAAGGCAATGCCCTAGCTTCATCACGGAAGCATATGTGGCCGGCTCGTGGGCGCGTGCTGGTGTGTGGGGTGTGGGTGTCCGTTGGGAGATACCTGTGGTTTCTACCCTTACAAGCGGAGAAGTGAGAAGGAGGCGCACAAACAAGTCCTGCATGAATACTCATTCCCATACCTCCACCTGCGCAGGTGCCCGAGCCTGCACTCTTTCTCTCTCCCTCCCCCGCTCGTACTTTATTTTTTTTTGTTTTCGTTGTTGTTGTTGGTAGCTTCAGGTTAATGAGATGGCCGCCTGTGGCCTGCCCCTGCAGGCTATGTCCAGTGCAGTGCGCGGGCGCATGGAAGCCCTGTGTCGTCGACAGCGCCGCCGCCAAGAGCGACAGTGTTCCATAGCGTTGCCGGACGTGACCGCCACTTTTTTTGTTGTGGTGTTACCTGCCGCGGAACCGACACGGGTGGAGAGAAAATGGGTGACGCTTTCGCGGTGGCGAGATGATGAAACACAGACGCAGAGGCAAAAAGCGAACACTCAATCTAGTATCTGCGTGTGTGTGTGCAGTGCAACAGTGGGCGGTAAACCACCCTCTAACAACGAAAAAGAAATTGTGGCATAGCATTCGACGCCGCTGCGAAAAGTGCTTGCGTAACTTCACCGCAAATACTGGCAGAGGTGGACGAGGGAAGGCAGAAGGACTTCCTCTCCCCCAACCCATCAGGTTGAAATGAGAAAGAGAGCAGCTGTGCTCGCATCCCCATCGCTCTGCGTATCGTCATAAATCATCGGGGTTGCATCACGTGTGTGTGTGTGTGTGTGTGTGTACACCATTGCGCTCTCCTCGTCGTACTCTCCCTCCATGACTTTCCCCTCTTTGTTCGCCTCCGTGTCGCCACTCTACACGTCCACGAAAGCCCTTCTCTCGACCAGAGCCCTCCCCCTTTCGCCGCCTCATCACACGCATACGCATTTTGAAAACACGACCACGCAAAATAAAAAATATCAGCGAAACGCCACCTCCACGAAGCGCAGAGCGGCGAACGCGCAAGAGAACCCTTCCCCCTTCCCCCTCCCCTCTCCACCCTTTCCATCCCATCTCTGCGCGGGTCACACACGTTGGTGTGCAAACCCTCTTGTGTGCAGACAGCTCTATCATCACCAACGCCTCCTCCCTCCCCCCCCTCTGCCTTCTCATCTGCCATCCCCTTGCCCCCCCCCCCTCCCTCCCTCCCAGCTGCCCCCGCTTCTTTTCCCTGGCGCTGTCTTTGGCAAGGGTCTTTTCGTCTGGTGTTGAGTCGCATTTCGGCAACCTCGAGAGGCTCTCTCTTTGTATTGGTCCTCTGCAGAGAGGAGGAGGAGGAGGAGGGAGGGGAGAGGGTTGTATATACACACATATATACATCGGTATCGAGAAACAACAACGAAAAACTTTTCTTGAGGGAGGGAGGGAGGGAGGCTGGATGCGTTTCGAGACGGTCTTCAACCTCTGCTACCGTCTCGCAGCTTTTTTTTCGCCCTTTCCTCTGTGTGTGTGTGTGTGTGTGTGTGTGTGTGTTCCTCACCCTCTTTAGTGTTATTCTCTACCTGTCTTTTTGGTCTTGCCTTGCATCCTGTCGCCGAGAATCGCCTTCTCCCATCCCTTTCCTCTCACCTTCCCACCTACTCGCAGCCCACCCACACATCGAACTCACCCCGCTCCCCCGCACAAGTGGTTCACCTCCCTCATACTCTCTTTTTCGTTCCTCCCCCACCCCGTCCCTTTCCCTCCTGCAGAGTTCGCTGCTCTTCACATCCCTCTGCTCAGCATCCTCCACACACACACACACACACACGCACGCACGCACGCACGCAAGAGTCGAAGTCGCACGTAACGCATCAACTCCCCCGCTTTGCCAGTCATGTCGTCCCTCTACGAATGGGCTATGGAGTGGATCAACACTCCAGCCAGCTTCAAGGGCAGCTCTGCGCGCAACTTCCTCGACGCCGCACCCGACTACCCGCTCTACGCCGCCCTGTTGTACCTCATCATCGTCTTCTTTCTTCCTGGGCTGATTGAGCAGCGTGGGTGGAAGTTTGACATCACGTACCTCGTCGCCGCCTGGAACCTTGCCCTGTCTCTTGTGTCTGTGCTCGGCTCCTATTACTGTGTGCAGAACCTCTTCCACACGATCTGGATTGAAAAAGGCTTCCACGCGACGTGCTGCGCGCAGCTGTCCGTGCGTCACTCGGAGAACTTCGGAGGCAAGCAACTCCGCAACGACTATTACGCCCCAAGCCCGGATGTCGCCTTCGACCACAGCAACATCCACAGGCACAACCCCCGCATCACGACATACACGCACCAGCTGCTGGACAAGAACTATGATGGCCCGCGCGCATTTTACACGGCGCTCTTCATGTACCTCAAGACACCCGAGCTGCTCGACACGCTCTTCCTGGTGCTGCAGCGCAAGCCCGTCTCCTTTCTGCACTGGTACCACCACATCGTCACTGCCATCTACTGTTGGCATGCCTCATACGTGCTCATCCCGAGTGGCATCGTCTTCTGCGCCATGAACTACTTCGTGCACTCCTTCATGTACTTCTACTACTTCCTCGTCATGATG
>CM004655.1:220635-231248 GCA_000410695.2 Leishmania arabica | reverse complement strand
TCAGCGGGTTGGAGCCGAGCTCGCTGCGATATGTTGCAAACATGACGCCGGCCATGCGCCGCAACATCGTCATCCCACCTGGGTTCCGCGAGGGTGTCGATGCTGTAACCGTGCGCGGCTCGCTGGATACGTCGATGTGCGTCTTCAAGGATGACATGTACCGCCGCAACATCTCGGGACTCCTTTGCCTGGTCTTCATGTTCAGCAAGATCCCTGAGATGATCGACACCGCCTTCCTTGTCTTTCAGAAGAAGCCCGTCATCTTCCTCCACTGGTATCACCACGTCACCGTCATGCTGTACTGCTGGCATGCGTGGATGTCGTCAACCAGCAGTGGGCTGTGGTTTGTCTGCATGAACTACGGCGTGCACTCCATCATGTACTTCTACTACTTTGTGGCGGCCTGCGGGTACAGCAAGCTGGTGCGCCCTGTCGCCCCGCTCATCACCTTCCTGCAGATTGCGCAGATGGTGGTCGGCAGCATCATTGCCGTGTATGTATTCTACATGGACCAGCTCGGCGGCGGTTGCGACTGCCGCTCATCGAACGCAAAACTGGCGTTGATGATGTACGTCTCCTACTTCATCCTCTTCAGCAACTTCTTCCGTAGCCGGTACATCAAGAAGACGAAGCCCACCTCACCGTCGACGCGACCGGTGAGGTTGTACAACGACTACAAGAAGTACGAATGACGGAAAATGTTTTGTTTTGTTTGTTGTTCGATGGCAGAGCAGCCCAGCGTGGAAGCGAGGGTGCTGGTAACTCGAGCGGTCCAGTCATGTTTCCGTGCACGAGCATGGTCGCAGTCGTTGTCGTCTTGTAGCGCAGTTGCGAAGGTGCTCGACTTGTCGTGCCTCGGCGAGGACGAAGGTGTCCTGGGCCATGGGGGAGAAGTCCTTCGCGTGGCGGCTCTTTGGCCTGCACCTTCTTCACGGCACGGCACACAGACACGTTGGGCGCACACACGGGAACAGACACATAGGCAGGAAAACGAGGTGTGTATGTGTGTGTGTGTATGTGTGTGTGTGTGTATGTGTGTGTGTGTGTGTGTGTGTGTGTGTGTGTGTGTGGTGTTTTCTCTCTTTCCCCCCTCCCTCTCCCTCTCTCCCTCGCACGAAGACAATACATTTGTGCTTCGGCATGCTTGCATGATGCTTTGCGCGACACACCCACCCACCCACGCACAGGCACAGGCACATACATACAATGTAGGTAAAGTGTTGTGTGTGTGTGTGTGTATTCATACCGTCTTCGCCCGTGGTGTCTCTAATTCTGTAGGGCACGTTTACCATTGCTTCATCACCGTTTTCGGTGTAGTGTTTCTTCTCGTTTAACATGCAGTCCGTGTCGTTCTCAGCATCGCGCTTGAGTGAAAATGTCGACATGCGGCTTTCCCGTTCCCAGTTTTGTGAGGAAGCCGGCACGCCGACAGCTCACTGCGCCACCGGCGGTTTTGAGCAAATGGCGCCGTCGACACGGATTGCGCAGCAAGACGGGCTTCCCACCACCACCACCACCACCGCCAAACAGTATGAAACACACTCAAGGCGGCGCAAGAATGTCTTATGGCACGTCCCGCGATTAGCGTAATGCCTACGTGGGCTCTCTCCCTCAGAAGAAGATGCTGGTGTTCTGCTCGACCAGTGTCCCGCCGGCATTACTCCCATCGCCGCGAGTGGGACGTGTTTGTGGTCCTGGCCACACGGCCTGTCTGAAAGGATCAATGTGACCCGCGCGCTTAGCGACGTCGCAGCGGAATTTGTTTGCGTATATGTTGGCGGGATGCTGAAAATTGCATGCGGGCTAGCAGGCAGCAGCAGGAGTGCCCATCACGCTCTTTTCATCGCCTCACCGTCTCCCTCTCTCCCCCAGTGTCAAGACGTTCTGGCTAGCGATCTTTTAATCTACAGCGCTTGCCATTCTCTCCGTTGTAGAATTGATTCTTGTGACTTTCTTGTCTTTTTCAATCGACTTTACGTTGTCTCCGGTGTCTTCGCGGCGGGTTGCTGAGGAGCGTTGTGAGCGTCTGTGTGCACGTGGTCTGGGGTGGTGGAAGGGCGGTGCTCAAACGGCCCGTCTTGCGAGCGTCCACGCAGGTGTGTGGTGGTGCCCGACAGCGGCCACTCTTACAGCACTCCCTCGCGCTGGCGAACTCATGGGCACAGACTGCCTCGCACACACGCGGATACTTCTCTCTTGCGCGCCTTGAACCTTCAGCCTTCCCCTATTTCCTTTCTCTCGCTCTGTCTTCTTCTGTGCCCGCCTCTGTGTGTGTGTGTGTGTGTGTGTGTGTGCGTGCGTGCGTATAGGTACACCTTCGTGGTCTCTTGCTTATTATCTTTGGACATGAGCACCGGAGCGAGAGGGTACGGGCGTGTGTTTTCTTTTTGTTGTGTGTGCGTGTTATACCGATTGCCAGGCCTTGCATGCGTGTCGTGGAGCCGCACCTATACACGCATGCAAGCGCAATGATCCACACAAACCCCATGCTAGGAACAATGCGCGCGTGCAGCAGAACGAGACCATGAAGTCAAGCCCGACAGTCCAGAACGGCGTGCCGCACTCTCTTGGTCGTTCTTTGCCCCACTACTATCACCCATCTCTGGTGATACAGGCGGACGTATGACCTTGAGCTCAACCATTCACGACCTTCTCCCGCAACGGCTGCGGCGGCTGCGGCTGTTGTTTGCGTACTACTAACGAAGACGCACAACAGCCATGAGAGGCAGCAAAGGGTGAGGAGCGATGCGCACCTCGACACACCGACAGGAGAACGGCCTTTTCAACGTCCGTTCTCGGCCGTGCAACCAGGTCGACACGCCACTCTGCCCCCTCCCCCCGCCCCGTCACAGGCCCCATCGCGTGGTGCGAGGCAGCGGCGGACACGCCCTTACAGCAAAACGCCGACCCGGTCATCGGTGCGCGGCCCCTGCCTCCAGCGCNATTCCTTCGCCAGCGTGAGCACGTGAGATGGGTGAGGGAAGGGAGAGGGCGAGAGTTCCATGGAGGCCTCTTGAGCAAATCCACATATTCGTCACCGTCGATCTGACCTCTAGGGGCAATGTGTGTGCGACCCTGCCGCTGACACCAGTGCCGTACCGAAAGGCACACAGCGCGTCCCTTCATGCAAGAGCACCGACACCCGTATAACGCCTGTGCTTGTGTGTACGGAGGAAAGTGCGGAGCCACTCGCCCTTCCAGCTTCCGATCTCACTAGGTGCAGACATGAAGGTGGTCGGGTGGGTGGAGGAGCGTTCTATTACGGCACGGACAGCGGGAAAAACGAGCGAGAAGGGAGCGCGAAGGTTGCCGTGGCCCTTTCTCAAAGAACATGGAAATCAGAAGCAGCACGGACGGGTAGAATAAAGATCTGGCTGCCGCTGGACAACGAAAACGCAATCGTGCCCCCGATCTTCCCGCGCCGTTATACCCCAAGAGAAGCATACAAGCATAAAGAGAGCGAAGGGGAGTAACAAAAAAAATCCCAAAGACCGATGTGCCCACTTGCCTACTTGGGGAAGGAGGTACGGAGTGGAGAGCGAGAGCAAGTCGTCAACCTTCACGGCCCAAGGCACGCCCTCACCATCGTATAGAACAACTAGTGGAGGGATGGCGTGAGAATACGTAAGCTTACCATCTATGCAAAACAACCCAAGAGGGAGGGGATGAAAGAGGACAACGAGCATGACAAAAAAAAACCCACGAGGCAACGCAGATATGAGGAGGAGGGAGGGAGGGAGAGGGGGGAGGGGAAGAACACAACATAAGAGTGTGTCAAAAGGCGGAAAGGAGAAGGATGTAGTAGTGGGGGGAGAGGAGGGGGGGTACGAGTTTATAGAAAGAGAAACACACCGATATAGATATAGATATAGGTAAAGAGAGAGAGGGAGGGAGAGGGGAGAAATGGGGAAGAACGCACAGAGTCCGGAGGGGGGGGGGGATGGGCACCGGAACCTGAGATGCCACACTGGGGTGTCCCCAAGGCCGTGCGGAACACACAAGCAGGAAAGCCAAGAAAACGAGGAGCAAGCGGTCTCGTCTCCTTCCCTCCACCCCACCCCAACACCTTTGCTCTCACGCTCTCATGATGTAGATGGCGGGTGTCACATAAGTGTTGTTAGTGTATCCATTATTGGGAATGATGCAGGTGATGTCACAGTGCAGTTTCTCTTTTTGTGTGCTCCTGCACCTGTCTCTCTCTCCTTTGCCCCCCCCCCCTGCATTGCCCTTGCCTGTTGTTTGCTTGGTTAATACGGTGCCGATGAGGGTGGCGTGGACATCGTTGATTGTGGTGGTGGTGGTGGTAGTGGTCGTTACTGTGGGGTGTTCATCTCTCTCGGTCTGGGGTGCCTGCACCCCACTGCCTGTCGTGTGAGTATTCGTTACTGCTTTGTGCCTCCAGGGACAGTTGTGTAGATGTGCATGCTCTCTCTCTTTTGTTTTTTGTCCCGAGGTCTATGCGACGCACCCCAACGGAAGAAGGAGCGCAACCGTGTGCGTTGTTGTGGCTGTCAGCGGATATGTGTGTGTGTGTGTGTGTTATAGTCGCTCTCATCTTCCGCGGCTCTCTCTTTGAATCGCCTGCTCGCCGTCTTCGACAGTGCCTCGTTTTGCACGGCGTTTTCTCAAAGTTCGCCGCGACGACGAGCAAACACGGAAACGCCGCGAGGCAACCGCAGTCGCAAAGGAAAGCGTCACATCACCAGTGCACCGGAAAGGCGCACAGGGAGGGGAGGCTCGTCTCCAGGGGGACAAGTCGCTCACGCAGCCTCCCTTTCCTCACCTTCCACTCTGATGCTTACTCCTCATGTGCCTCGGTTGGGGTGGCGCTGATGTGGAAGGCGGATTTCGACGACGCACGAGTTTGCCACGAAGTGTCTGAAGCCTGGCGGCGTGTGCATGAGGGGCGGAATGGTGGTAGCGCGTGGGGCGGGCAAGCACAATGCTCTAGGTGCGCCAAGCGTCACCCCCGAGACTCCCCGTCACTCGCCTCTCTACCGCCCACCCACCTTCACCGCGACTGCGCAAGGAAAACAACAATAAAGGTGGTCGGCTTTCGATGGAAGGGCGCAGCGCTCATCACGCCATATCTTCGGTGAGCAATCGAAGCACAACGAGAGACAACGACAGCGAAAAGGATGATCGAAGAAGACATCAGAATCGCGACATTCCAGCAGCCACCACCACCACGCACGTCAAACCCGCGTCACACTGTGAAAGACTCTGCGCGTACGACGTGTGTCCTCCTCGACCGCTCTCTTGCCTTCTGTCGTTGCGGACTTTTCTCCCCTGTGCACTCTGGCATCCTTTTAGCTGTGCTCACGGCTCCTCTCTCTTCAACTAGTCTTGGTCACGCGCAGTCGCACGCGTACGACAAAAATAACATTCCAAAACAAGCAAAGAAACCAATGGAGTCGGCTGCGCCGAGCATTACCGTGACTGCCGCGTCGCTGACGGCGTCGTCACCCTCTCTTCCAAATCCTTTCATGTGGGCCCACCACTACATCACTAGCTTCAAGGGCGGCAAGGCACACCAGTGGATGTGCGCATCACCCCACATTCCGCTCCTGATCGTTGCCGGCTATTTTTTGCTCGTACATGCCGGGCCTCGCGTGCTCTCACGCCTGCTCGGGTACAAGCCGATGCCGGGGCTGGCCCCCATCGTTGCAATTTGGAATTTGTTCTTCAGCATCGCCTCCACGATCGGCTTCTGCTACTGTGCGCCGTTCCTGTTTCGTGTCTTGACCATGACGAACCGCGAACTGCCGGGACTCGCACCGAAGAAGGACCGCACAACGGGCGAGTGGGACCAGCACCCCCACGTCCGTGGGGGTCTGTTCACCTCTCTGTGCTACTGGAACCGCAACATCTTCGAGGACGGCGCCACCGCCTTCTGGGTCCTCATCTTCAACCTGAGCAAGATCGTCGAACTGATGGACACCGTGTTCCTGCTGCTCAGGCACAAGCCGGTCCCCTTCATTCACTGGTACCACCACGCCTCCGTCATGCTCTTCTGCTGGCACGCGCATGTCTCCGGCATCAGCAACGGGCTGGGTTTCGCGGTGATGAACATGTTGGTGCACTCCATCATGTACTTCTACTACTTCATGTGCGCGTGCGGGCAGCGTAATCTAGTGCGCCCCTTCGCGTCGGTGGTGACCCTTCTGCAGATTGCGCAGATGTTCGCTGGCATGGCGCTCATCCTGTACACGACGCGGCTGTACGTGACGCACCCCGGAGGCTGCGACACGAGCGCGTCGTCGCTGGCTTTCGGCACGGTCATGTACCTCTCCTACATTATCCTCTTCGTGAAGCTTTTCCGAGACAACTACGTGCTGAAGAAGCGCGACGGTCGCGAGAGGCGGCGCGATGCGAAGGTGGGCTAATAGGGAGGGGAGCAACAAGCTGAAACCGAGGAGAGAGTCGGCACAACAGCACACCCGCCAGTGTGCGAGTCACGGAAGCGGCCGAAGCAGCGGCAGCTCGCATGCGTGCTTGTTTGTGCGTTGTGTGCACATTGCAACGAAGCAAAAGCACAAGAAAACCCAACGCTGCATGTCTCCTGCGGTGTTTCGACGGTTTCCCCTCTTTTCTCGTGTCCTGTACCCCTCCCACATCATTGCTATTGTTTCGCCTCTTCCGTCTTGCTTTCGAGCGTATGTGCACAGGCTGTTATTTTGTTGTGGTTTACGCCTATGTATATGTGTATATGTGTATGTATATATATATATATATATATATATATAATGTATGTGTGTATATGTGTGTGGGTGTGTTGATGTCCATGTGTATATATGTGTGTGTGGGTGGGTGGGTTTGTTTGTTTGTTTCCTCGGAGGTGCTCATTTCTGCTGTGGCTTGTAGGCCTGTTGTTTTGTTTTGTTTTGTTTGTGTGGAGGCGTTGGTTTCCTTCGTTTTGTTGTTCGTTGCTCTCGCGTTTTCAATTTTGATGTGTGGTCGCAAAGGAGAAAAGGCAAGCGAAGGGGGTGGGAGAGAGAGAGGGGGGGGAGGCAACAGCGCACGCGGGGAGACGCCACGTGACAGAATGAGATAATGACCCCCCCCCTTATTTTTTGTTTGTTGTTCTCCGGCTACTGTCCTATGCGCGGTGAAAAGACCGAAGAATGCTCTCCAGATGACGGACAGCGCAAGGAGGTGTGCGTTGTCTGTGCCCTTTTGTTTGTTTGTTTGTTGTTACGCTTCTTCGCTCTCTCCCACTTATCCTTTTCTTGTCCCTCTACTTGAGCTTCTGTGTGTCTCCCCTCCCACTCTCCCCTCCCACCACATGGGACCGCTGAGTGTCGCCCGTTCCTTCCATGATTTTTTTTTGTTTTTCGCACATACACGTATATATTCATGTCTTGGTCTGGTGAGAAAGTCAAAGAGCGCGTAAAATGGGGCGGTGGTGGTGCTGCTGCTGCTGCCTGTGTGTGTGCGTGTGTGTGTCTTGGTCTGAAGTGGAGCAAAGGAGGTGCATGGGGTGCAGTGTGGGGCCGTTTGTGGGTATGACAACCCTCCCTCCACCCAAGTCTCTCTGCACTCTCCTTATCCCTAGCCCTTTGGCCCCCCTCCCCTCTCCCCTCTCTGCTTCGCGTCCCGTACTCACGAGGACACAGCATCTGCGCTTGCGTAGATCGGCGCGCATCTCTGTACGCACAAGCGAAGGCGTTCGGTTTTTTATCGTTTTTTCTTTCGTTCTATGAGCGGATGGTGTGAGAGGACCTCCTGTGTGCTTCTACTTTGCCGGTGTTGTTTAACGACATGCCAGGAAACAACGCGCGCGTCTCTTGTGTGAAACTCCAAATCGAGATGAGCACCGTCGACAAATCACAGATCCCAACTTTTAACAAGAGAATGCATGTATACGAAAAAAAGCGCAGGAGGTGCATACAATATGCCGGCTTGTATGCATGTATATGTATATACATGTATACGTGTATGTGTGTTTCCTCATGGACAGCGGTGACGCAGGGCAACTTTTGTCATCCTCAACACCTTCTCCTTACACATCATCACTTTCTCGGCTTCTCTCTCCCTCTCTATCTCTCTGTCTCCCAACCCACTTCACTGACACTGAATAATCACAACCAACACGTACAGGCACGAACACAGCGGCGACACCACCACCAGTTCGCGGTGTTTACCTTCATCAAAATAGTAGCCGTCTCCATATCCCTCTCTTTCGGCCTCTCTCTCTCTCTGCGTCTCGGAAGTTTCGCGCAAAGTAATTGGCGAGCTTTCTCTTGCTCCTCTCCGTATCCTCAACCACATTCATAACAGTGTGTATTTGTGGCTCCAAGGCGCACAAATACAAGCAGAAAACAAAAAGAAATAACCAGTGGAAGTGGCCGAAGCTTCAACCGAATACGTTTGGAACTGTCTTCAACTGTCTCGACGCATTTTGATTCTTTGACGCTGCATTGTGTGTTTCCCCACCCACCCACCCCCGACGCCCCACGCTGCCGTTAGTGCTATGTTCCTTCTCTTGTTTGCCGTCACGTTCGTGTGAGCTCACCTTTATACTTGTGTGTGTGTGTGTGTGTGTGTGTACATGTGTGTCTGTTTGTACACGCCTTTACTGTGATCGCACCCCTCAACACACACACACACACACACACTCACTTTCCCCCTCCCTCAAGTTTTTCGTTGCGTTTGCGCTTGTTGAATTCGAGCTGTGCCCACCCCACCCCACCCCTGACCCTCTCCGTGCGACGAAGTCATTGAAGGCACCCTGACTTCCTCGTCCAAGTGCACAGGTACATGGGTGTCCATCTTTGTCGCAAGAAAACCGCGTCTTTGCCAATCCCCGTGTTTGTATGTGTGAGGAAGGGGGCCTTCTGCCGTCTTTTTCTCGGTGTATTTTTTTTTGTTATTTCGTCTTCTTGGAGATTCTTCTCGTTCCTCTGCGCTTTCTGTCCTCTCTCCATCCCTTCTGCCTCCCTTGGAACATTACTGAGCGCGTTTCTTTCCTTTTGATTTTGCTTTTCTGTTTGTTTACGGTGTGTCTTTCTTTGTCCAGTCGGTAGTGTTGCGCTGTGGTTGTGTGTTGCCATTTTGTTGTTGTTGAGGAGGGGGCTCTGAGTGCCCGTGGCAATACGCCTTGTTGCTTATATATATATATATATATATTGCATACATGTATATATATATACGCATATTTCTTTGTCATTTTCCCTCTCTCTCTCTCTCTCTAGGTATATCACAGCCGTTGTATCACGTTTATCTTGTGTGTGTGTGTGTGTGTGTGCTTTCTTCGCTCCAGTTAAAACAACAAGTGTGCTCGCCGCCGCCGTCGTCACCACCACCCACTCTCCATCCCGTCTCCTCCGCTGGTGTTCTCCTCACGTGCTTTTTTGATATTTTTTATCGCTACATAATCTGTTTTGTTGTTGTTTTGTGTTTCAGCGGTCGACTGCGCCCACGCGGCTCTCCTCTCGGCATCGTCAACCGCCCATCTAACCACGTTCTTCACACTGGCAGACTGAAAAACGAAAACGCATCACACACACAAGAACCTTCCTCCACCCCCTTCTCCCTCCTCCCTACTTTACTCACGGCGCTTTTCATCTTATATCTGCGTTGATAATTTTTCTTTTATATTTATTTACTTGTTGTTTTCCTGGGGTGTGTGCTTCTTCCTCGTCGTCTAGTGGTGTGCGCGTGGGCGTTTTGGTTTTTCTTCTTCGTGTTCGCCAGCGTGTCTCAACTCCGTTGTTAGCTTGTCTTGATTGAGTGCGCGCTTTCGTATCGGCTACTCACCCCAGCCAGAGCCACCGATCCACCATCCATCCCTCCCTCCCCACATTGCCCCTCCCGTCTCTCTGTCGCTATCGCTCTACTCCCTGTGAGGCTTTCTCGCGTACTTCAATTTAGCCGTCGCACTGTGCCTCGAGAAGAAGATAAGCTAAAGTAACAAGCAAGGCAGCTCCGATCGTGCACGTGCTCGCGTGGTTTCTCTCTCTCCCTCCCTTTCCTTCTCCTTCGCGGATCCCTTGTGACTTTTGTTTTCCGTTGCCCCCCCCCTCCTCCTCCTCCTCCTCCCTCGCCTCACCCGCCGTCCTCTGTGGCCCTTGATGTGCGAGATGCTCAATGCATTCCAATACCTTGACAACTTCCGTGGCAATGCCGTGTGCGCGTGGATGCGCGCAAACCTGGAGATTCCCTCCGTCGTCACTGTGCTCTACATTGTGATGGTGCTGTACGTGCCGCGCACCTTCATGAAGCACCGCCCTGCGTACAACCTTCGCGCTCTGAACCTCATTTGGAATTTGGGTCTGTCGCTCTTCTCCTGCTGCGGCGCCTATTACTGCCTCCCGCAGCTGTATCGCACGATCTTTGTGCCGGAGTTCACCGTGCACGACTACACCAACGGTGGCGATATCCAGTGGAAAGGCGGCGTGTACAACGCGTTTTGCTACTGGAACAACAATATCTTCTACGATGGCCCCGTCGGCGCCTTCGTATGCCTCTTCATCCTCAGCAAGATTCCTGAGATGATCGACACCGCCTTCCTTGTCTTTCAGAAGAAGCCCGTCATCTTCCTCCACTGGTATCACCACGTCACCGTCATGCTGTACTGCTGGCACTCGTACATGTACAACATCTCCGGTGGC